>PVXU01008813.1:0-12163 GCA_002994865.1 Rhizopogon parksii | reverse complement strand
AGACGCTTGGATGGTGGCAGAACCCATTCGCATCGCAGAAATTCGTTTACTGTTTTTGGGTCGACGCAAATGATGGTGCTTGGGTGACAAGGGCCTGAATTTGCAACATACCCATCATGCAATAACAAGTTATCCGATGGGCTTTAAAATTTGAGACTACGAAGGTTGAGTATATTGAAGTACATCGCCAAAGCCAATTTTCGAACTATTGTGTTGTTGTGCCGCAGTGAGTGTATGAAATTTGCAAACGCAAATGCATGTTCCAACACCATGCCCATATTTAGATGAGCAGAGTGGCTGGGGGCTGGCAGGAAACTTTTTGAAAAGCCAAACAAATGCCTTCTTTGTCGAGCCGATCACTCCCGCTTCCCATAGGGTACAGGGTACAACTATAATAATAGAGTATATGTATTGAACTTATCAGGAGTCGACCTAATGATACGGACAGGTGATGGGTCACCGTGTGAGTCTGTGCGAGTATTGTCTGTGCCTGTCGGGCCGCCCGCCAAAGCTGGGAAAACTGTCGAACGTTTCTAGTCACCGTCAACCGGATTTGCGAGTACCACCAATATGACTCGGAATCGATTCTTCAGTTGTCGCTGTCCTCGACTTATTTCGTTGATCTTGTACTTTGCACACAATGGGACTGGCTAATTTCGATCCAGGAGCTGCTCAGGCTGAGAATCATGAGTGTGCCTGGCCAGACAAACGTGCGACGGGAAAATCACCTACTTATACCAACTTGAAGTACTTACGACGCGTACTGTGCTTCATCCTCAAACCCCATCAAGCAGTAGTTGGGCAGCAACCATGGCAAAATCGGGTGCACTCATCCGGTTGTACGAGGCTTCAGATGAGAAACTGGTCAAGTTCAGCATCGGAAAGGCTGCAATGGAGGGTCTCGCAGCCGCTAATCGAAGTGGTCCGTCTCGTCCTTAGCTTCTTCATCAAGTTAAACTAAACAATTATATAGCTTGTTTCCACCCATTCACGCTCAGTGTCTGGGTGGCCCTGTCATGCATCATGATCCAATTGCTCGACTGGTGGCCTAAACCAGAATATGGGTTACTTGGGTATTTTCCAGGTTTTCCAGCGTTCGGATGTTGGGGCGCTGTTATCCTGTACCTCATAGACTGGTACGTTGATGTACAACCATCTATAGACCCCTCACGAATTCAGCTTGACGCTAGGTTCCATCGCCCGCCCTTTGAGGCTGCGTCTCTTGACTTGTTGCGCAGACCAGATGTCGCAGATATTGCAAAGTATTATTCGCGGTCTCCATCCTCGGGCTTTTTCATCCTTGAATATGATGGAAATTTTGTTGGTCTCCTTGCCATTGACGCTTCCAAGGACTCTCAATCGCAAGACACAGTGATGGACATTAAAAAGCTATCTCCTTCACTCCATACAGAGAAGCGGAAAGATTTAGCGTCTCATGGAACATCATCCGTGGCTACAATCCGTCATTTCTACGTCGACGAGCCATATAGAACAACTGGGATACAAGAGGACCTGCTTGCACATGCTGTTCGACATGCATTCAAAACAGATGATGCAGTCAAAGAGATCAAGGCGACCACTACTTCCCTGATACCTTATACTCAGAAGTGCCTCCGCAAGGCAGGGTTCGTGTTGGAAAAACCTCTTGGAAAGTTGGGAGTGTATGGGTGGAAATCCGACCTACTCGTTCTCCGGAAGACATGATGGGAGCTGTAAAATGTAGCTTACTGATGGGACCTGTTATTTACTTTTATTCATGTACTGCCACAATCGCAAAGAGAAGATGCCCCTCCTCTCTTCCATCATCACCAGCCCAGCAGGGTCAAAACCACATCAACCACTGATCATCCTCCAGTCATCTTCTGCGCAGACATGTTTTCCTGTCTTGAGGACGCTAATCTCAAACTTCAGGGTAGATACCCAGACTTTGTTGTTCTGCTTCTTGCATCCACCTTCAAGCTTGACGAACATTGATATTCCGACTGTCACTGCATTCGACTTCACTGGGCGAATACCTGGCTATGACGACGCGTGGTGTAATCCTCAGGACGAGATACTTGCTCGCGTCAAATCTGGTGAGCATATATGGCGCGTTTGATGCACACGACCATCAAACTGGTGTAAATCCTTGTAGCACCTCCGGGGGCATTGCATGTAATCATTGACTCAGTTGATACATTGGCATCTGATATCGGATCTACGCCCAAGGCTTACAAACTCATCCGGACCCTCCTGGGGCTGATCACCACTCGTTCTGGTCTGTTTACCGCACAACTGATGTCCATGTGCTTGCTGATCTTCCCCAAGAACCTTCCTTCCTCGTCTTACATCTCCAACCATGTCCTGTACTCGAACTCCTGACTCAAACTTCTCTTTCACCGACGCTCATGCATCTGACTGCGCATTCCCCAGCGATCATCATGCACCTCTCCTCTGCATATTCCACACCTCCCCCACCAGCTGGGCCCGCGGAGAAGTTCTGGAGTGTCTTCATACCCTTTTCTGAGCGCACACATGAGAGTGAACGCCTAGTTTATGGTCCCGAAGGCAATGGGACGAGTGCTGGTGTGTGGGCAGGTAAGGACACCAGGGAATTTGTCGTGGAGGTCCTTGTCAGAGGCGGTAGCAGGCGCGGTGTAGAGAGGACTGTCGAAGGTTGGAGAGGAGATGTCCCGTGTAACCTGTACGCTCTTGAAAGCCTGAAAAATATTTGGTACAGAAGGAAGGCAGAGGAGGTAAGCACGAATGGTACTTTGACATACGATGTTCTACCCAACCGATCTATAGGCTCGACCGGATCCAACACAGAACGTATCATTCAATCTAAATCTCACGCCGTCGCAAGAGAAATCGCGAGCCCAAGTGCTGCTGCCCTATGCACACGAAGGTGGTGATCTATTCCTCAATGCTGCAATGTTATTTTAATCCGGACTGTAGGCAAACCCGTTACAACAGCTGGGGCGATCCTGTACGACCCTGATTCTGCCGATGACATTGATGATGATGATCCAGACGAGGATTTGGATATATAGCAGAACTTCATACTCAAATACAACATTATCAACGAATGCTACAACTATTATCCTGATGGAATAGTATCAGGACGTCAAGAAAGAGAGGTGTATGTATGTAGGTGTGAGACGGGTGCATGTTGCAATCCTATAATTCAGCCTCTCGCTTCAGTCCTTCTCATGATCGTGTCTATTTAATGGTCTCTCTAACCTGCGTCATGGTCCTAGCAAGGTGCGTCGGGGCCCGGGGGTGCAGCAACGTGTTCTTGCGCACGGATTTCGAAGCGGAAAAATTGGAAGTTGCGAGCAGCCACAAAGATAACACAAACATGACATTTCATACTTACATGAAGCATACTAAGTACTAGTATTAGTAGTCTTGAACCAGGGACAGAACTCGGCGCCTCCACGAAGAAGGTAACTTGAGTGTCGTCATTATGTAAGATTGGCAAGGCTACATGTCCAGGTCTGGTCTGCGGCGAAATCCGCGTATTCCATGCAAATATCATCATTTTCCGCGCTCCTGGACATACTGTTTTTGGCTCGAGCTTCGGTAGACTAGACAGCGTTTCCCAGAGCAAAAGTTTTTTTTCTCCACTTTCATGTCTTAAAGACGCACCACTTTCAAGTTGGCACGCGGGAACAAGTTGGTTGTCTACCTTTTTCTACTTAGCCTTACGTGTTACAACACTTACCTGCCATCACACTGGCATAATTGCCGCGAAAGCTCTGCGCTATATGCCAATGCTTCCACGGGCTTCATCGTCGCCCATCAGTCTCTTACGGCCTTCCGTACGTCGCCGCTCACAAATTATGACCGCACACAGGGTCGTCGCCCAATCGCCGTACGTGCTTTGTCAACTGATCCATGCCGGAATCTGCTTCCACCAGGCAGACCCCTAATTATGTATTAGGGTGCTTCAAGATCAGCTTACACTGGTAAGCCTATTATTTCAATTCCACGCGTGATTCGGATATCTGCGTGAGTGATTAGCTTCTGTTTGTTATCAACCTTTTGAGACTTTTTGTCGCCCTGACATCGTTTCTATGACATATACGTCTGTAGGAATTGCCTGTCCCATTGACAATATTCTACTGTAAAGATCAACTTTGCAGTGCGCACCGCTATAGCTATAGAGCTAATACTGCAATCAGTGATACTTTGCCCGTCTACTTATGGCCGTCTCGCCATGATTCTGATTCAATAAATAGCTATTAGCAGTGTGAGATCTGACGTGGACACTACGATATGATGTGGTACGTAAGTTCTGGCTAATACTCTCTTGGAAGTGTATCGTTTGAAGGGACGGGGTGGATGCCCCTGACACCTGTCACTCAAAGGGTCTCTGCTACCTTGATGCGTATGTCAGGTTCCCTGATTCCAAGTTTTCTCCATATAACTTCTACTTTTTTCCTGACTTCCTCTGGTTATCTCCACCACTCAGGTCAGTGGATAGGCTGCATCCGTTACTTCTTCTAGTTGTCTTTCCCGACCAAATTTGGCATGTCATCCTACAGCCCGCCCGCATTGTGGCTTGAACGATCCCGTCTCGATGGGATGTTATTAGGAGGTGTATCCTACGGTGCGTTTTCTGTTGACATCCACAATTCGAAAGTAGACTTATGTACATCAATAGGCATATTCTTTCTCCTTACAGTACAATCCTTGATTGCTCTCACACGACGTCCACGTGGGGGGAGAATTCCAGATCATCGTCTCGCGCTCGTTTTTTACGTCGTCATAACATTCATATTGGGGACGATAAGCTTTGCTGCGAATGCAAGATTTACAGAGATGATTTGGATAGACCTTCGCGACGTACCTGGTGGTCCGTCCGAGCTAATTGAGGACGAAATGCATTATCGCATCAACGTTCTGGCGCTTTCTGCGTACGCATGTTTACCATCCACTCCCAGACGTCTAGTATTGACGTCGTCTCGTCTCGTCTAGTGGACACGTCCAGGAATGGTTTATGCAAGCTCTGCTCGTGAGCCGCATAGTTTGCAGTATGACCTTGTGCAAGCCTGATGCCTTAAATACTTAGCTTCACCGATGTTTTGTCGTATGGGATTGGGCAAGATTCGTGATGATCCCGATGATCACACTTTATATTGCCATGATCGGTGAAGTTCGTCATTTGCCAGCTGCAGTAGACACTGATGTCTTGAGCAGCATTATCTATTTTCATCCAGGTGGAGGCGAGCGCCGGGACCGCATTTTATAATATCGGCCCCGAACTTGCCTACCTCTGCATCCAAGTGGGGCTCACTGTGCTTTATACCGTTCTCGTGGCGCATCGTTTACTTGCCATGCGAAGGAAAATGAAGGGTGCCTTGGCGCAATATGATTCTAGCTCCTATGACACCATCGTCATCATGGTCGCTGAGTCCGCCGTGGCATATTCTATCTTCGCTATTATTTTCATAATTGCCTTTGCTCTGCATTACAACGGTGTTACCACTCTATGTTTCCTGTCTATTGGCCAACTTCAGGTAAGCGGACAAAAACCGGATCACCTGCGTCTCTGACTCCAGGCTCCTTTTTGTTTTATTGAATCAGGGCATCGCACAATTGTTCATCATCATTCGTGTTGCAACAGGGCGAGCGGTTACACACGAATGGTCTACACGAGTTGCTGGACCTACGCCTATAGCATTCTTAGGCACTATATCTGACACAGCAGAAAAACCAAACGATGAACGAATGGCTAGGGCAGAGCAGGACATTCATGCATGTTCTGCTTCCGAGAAGGTGGCGGAAGTAGATGTAGTATAAACGATTTATGTAACTGAATTGAATTATCTCCGTTTGTGCCATATATATCTTCTCGGGACCCCGCCTTTTACTTTGTTTTCCTTCATGTTAGCTGCAGCCTTACGTACAAGAGTGCCGCCTACGATGCGCAACGTTTCTACTCATAGCGGCAAGGGCCTCTCTGCGGTGCTGCAGAAGAACCCAGATGACGTGGTCATCACTTTTGCAAAGCGTACAGCGATGGGGAGGAATAAAAAGGGACAATTCAAGGATACGCCAGTGGACGAGATGATGCAAGCATTGTTTAAGGTCGATAGTTTGTGCGCCAATACTATCAATGGTGACTGAACCCCTTTCAGGCGACCTTTGAAACGACGAAGCTTGACCCCGTGAAACTCGGAGACATTTGCGTCGGTGAGTTGGCAGCAGATACTATGCGGGTGGTTCTGCAACAAACTGTCTGCAGGCACATGCCATCCTCCTTCCCCAATGTACTCCTCCCGAGCCGCTGCTCTTGCATCTGGCATTCCTCAGGACGTTCCCATTTCGACAGTGAACAGACTATGTTCATCCGGTCTGATGGCTATCCGAAGTATCGCTCACGCTATCCAGTCGGGCGAAATTTCCTTGGGTATGGCAGTTGGAGTGGAGAACATGACATTGAAGTGAGTGTCCAACAGCCAGTGGGACACTGAGGTTAATAATCGTGCAGCCCTCGCCCTACCCCTTCTATCACTGAATCTGTCGACAAATATCCCCAGGCTCATGACTGCATCCAAGTGCGTCGTGGATATATTCTATCGACTAAATTCTGACGTATTTATAGCCTATGGGTTGGACGTCTGAGATGGTTGCTCATACCTACAAAATCTCGCGACAGAAGCAAGATGAATATGCCTTCATATCCCATACCCGCGCAGCCAAGGTCTGTGAATCCAAAGTATTCCATGTTCCACCTTAACCAGTCTACAGGCGATGACAAGTGGCATATTCTCTGAGGAGATCATCCCAATTGAAATCCGCGGAACTGTAATATCAGTGGACGATACAATCCGGCCTGGAGTAACGATGGAAATGCTGTCTGGGCTGAAACCAGTATTTCAAGACTGGGGTGAGGCAGCTACTACTGCTGGGAACGCCAGTGGTATTGGAGATGGTGCCGCGTTGTGCATTCTCACGACACGAGAACGTGCAGAGGAGGAAAACATGGAAATTATCGGAAAATGGGTTGGAAGTGCAGTTGTTGGTCCGTAATCGTTGCTTTTGCTCGAGTCTGTGTTGAACTGCTGCATCTCTAGGAGTCGAGCCCCGTTACATGGGCATTGGCCCAATCGCCGCTATTCCCAAGGTCCTTACGCAAGTTGGTCTCACTAAGGATGACATCGACGTCTACGAGGTGAACACTGCAGCCTCATATGTCCTGTTCAAGTCTAACGCCTTTTGATGTAGATTAATGAAGCGTTCGCTTCACAATTTGCATACTGTGTCGAAGAACTCGGCATCTCCATGGATAAAATTAATCCCAAGTAAGTCATTACAGTTGAATTGCTTCGGTTCTCATCTTTACTGGCAGTGGTGGGGCAATATCCGTGACGCACCCTTTGGGAATGAGTGAGTCCCATGTCATGTTGATTCGTTAGTTTAAAATCAATGGGCAATTACTAGCTGGCGTTCGTCAAGTTGTCACCGGCCTCGCAGAACTTCGCCGAACAGACAAAAAGTTGCTGTGCACAAGTATGTGCGTCGGTAGTGGGATGGGTGCAGCAGGCATTTTCGTGAACGAGGCAAGGCCACTTCTCGAAGCGAAGTTATAACTCATATTGGAGCACTGAGGTACAGATATATTGTGTTTACAACAGTTATGTCTTTATATGTATACCATGGACTCATTTGGCGGATGCTAGTGCAGCATCGACGATTTCTGTCATTTTTACAACCGCCTCTTCCTCCAGAGTTCGACCGACAAGTTGCAAGCAAACAGGGGCGTTCTTAAATGTCTCCGGGTCATCTG
Organism: Rhizopogon parksii; assembly: GCA_002994865.1. NCBI lineage: Eukaryota > Fungi > Basidiomycota > Agaricomycetes > Boletales > Rhizopogonaceae > Rhizopogon > Rhizopogon parksii. The sequence goes on along the minus strand of PVXU01008813.1, from coordinate 4,386 downwards.
AATTAATTACCAACATCAGAAAATCACTGAGACGTTTAGGTGGTGGTGTGCTACTCACACATTTCGTGAATGCCTTTATCGAAGTCGTCATAGAAATTATGACGAGGTTTCTTCGTATCGAGATTAGGGTCCACAGTGGTCACAGGGAAAATCGCAGCAGGATAGTCGAGCGCATTCCAAACTGTGGTGTAGTTGGTATATCTGGGTATCGTTTTTCATTACATAATACTTCAAGATTCCCGGAAATAAATGCACTAACGTGTTCTTTCCGTGGGGAGGTGCCGCAAATGGTGCAGCTGGACAGATGATAGCGTCGACTGGCCGTCCCGTACCAGTCTCTGATGCAGTTGCTTCCCAGTGGTCCAGATATTCTTTCCTGAGATCTCTGCGCATCTTCTGCACTTGCCAGAGCTGGTATGCAGTTATACCACCCTTTTTCGGACGGAAAGGTGCCAGCACAGCATCTGCGTTTTCCAGTTCCATTGTTGCAATTATTGGTTCTCCTGTGAGAGAGGCCGTGATCATGAAGTCTTCGGCGGAAGCAGCGTTCCAGATGTCCCGCTGCGCGATGCTGCTAGGTCATTGGGCAGGCATATTAAGGACACAACCCCATACCGTGACATCTCCAAGCTCCCCATGTTTGATGGGTTTCCAATCAACAACTACCACTAAATGAGCACGACTCGAAAAATGAGTAGGACGAGAAAAACCTTTGTGACCCGCCTTTTCCAGAGCTGCTTTGGTGACTTCCAGAGACCTCCTGATAGGTGGGTGGGGAACAACGACGCCATCATCCCACATGATCGCAAAGCACAAATCCTTGCCAGAACCATGGTCTGCGAGATTGTACTCGTCCTCATCCCATTTCTTCCGTACGGCAAGAGGGTCTTTGAGCCATGGTTTAGCATTGGTGACAGCTTTCATGAAGGCTTTGAGCCCGCCAATGCTGCTTGTCATAGGACCGAACACGGAGGGAATAGAATCTTGTCCTTCGAGTGAGTTGCGGGCACCACTGTATGGTACACGTCCATATGATGGTCTCAGGGCGTACAAACCACAGAATGTAGCGGGAATACGAATAGAACTGTCAGGAGGGTATTAGAAAGCTACAATCAATAGTTCCAAATATCTTCCGTACCCCCCGATATCAGAACCAACTCCCATAGGGCTACCTTGGAGGGCAATCAAAGCACCTTCTCCACCTGATGACCCTCCTGAGGTCAGGGAACGGTTGTGTGGATTGGTCGTCCGACCGAAGACATTATTAAAGGATTCTGGCCACTTGAGATACATTTAGTCCTAACTAGCACTCATCTTTAGGGTGCGCTCACCATGAGTGTCTGGGGAATATTGGTGCGGACGAATGGCACGGCTCCACACTCGAGCAGAACGTCGACCAGCACTGCGTTTTTCTCCGCATACTGCCCGATCCACGAGACATAACCTAAGATCAGTAAATCACAATTTGTCTTCGTCAGGTCTAGGGAATTATTATTTACCCATAGTGGTTTCTAGTCCTTTGATGCATAGTTGATCCTTTAGAGAGATTGGCAGCCCATGTAAGGGACCAACGACCTTCCCTGTCTTTTTCAAATGATCATCAAGTTCAGCTGCTCGGGCCAATGCGCGATCGACAAAGATTTCTGTCAAGCAATTAACCTCGGTGGCTAGTTAATACGACATCGTCAAGCAAATGCCTCCGCAAATTGGCTTACGAGTTGCTGGGCGACAATGGCCCTCTTGTAGAATGCGGTGGTCACATCTACGGATGTCCATTCGCCGCTCGCAAGTTTCTCCAACAAAACATCGACCGAAGTGTTGGTCATCTCAATTTCTCGCGCATTCAGAAGGCCACACGTCTCAGGGAAGCCAGTCACATCCAGAGTAGAGTCCGGAGGGGGAGACACAAGCCAATCCTGTGGAATGGACTTGACTTGCCTCTGCTTCTTGTCTGCGACTAGATCTGTCCAATGCATGTTGGTGGGGATGAAATTGGATGAGGACTCAACAATACTCAAGCCTAAAAGAATGTTTCACAAAAGATAAGACGGATAGAAGGTTCTCCGCAACTGATATTAATAATGAGATAAGACCGTCAAAAGACGCTCATAATACCCTGAGGACTTCTTCATCAAGCTTGATGATATGGAGGTTGACGGTGAGAGGCTGCGGCAAACACCGACTCGGAGCGCCTTCCTGAGTCACGAGTCGCTGCTCTGCGTCTCGACCTTAAAACAAAATAATGCTGATATACCCCATGTGTCTTCGAGGACCAGAGTGTATATGGAAGAATGAATTTTAGAGTATGATTACACAATTATCATACGGATAACCAAATATACGCGTGATTCCGTCTAACAGATGGCCTCCGGTCTAGAGTAAAAATTGTCAGCTTAAAGCTCACATCGATGAGGGAAAATAGATGGATGATCAGAAAAGTCATTCATGTCAGTGATACGCGTCCGCCGTGTTACAGGCTCGCGTGTATCAAGTCGACTAAGAGGTGCCAGTAGTGGTTGTTATACAACACTCGTCATGCAAGGATTTATGGAAGAGCAAGAAAAAGGAGGGTAACAAGACTTGCAAAATAACTCACTAAAGTAATCTGAGGGCTTTCGGGACCATATCTGTTTGTTGGAAGTCGTGAAACTACATAAAAAAAATCACGGCAAGTTTTAAGAAGTGCCGTTTTAGGCGGCGTTTGAAATACATTCGGCAAGTAGATCTCATACCCGTCAACAGGCTCGACAACACATACGCCGTCGAAGGCTACGTTTCATCAAGGTTCGTCTCATTTTTTTGCAGTCGAAGTGCCCACTAGAGCCTGTTTGCATGGTGTTGCGAAAGGGCAGGAGCAACCATGATGTTGAGATGGATGACGGCTCTGGCACTCGGATGATGACAGTGTCTTATCTATCCATCGTTGCAGACATTTACCCGTCCTCAAGATGTCCGCTCAAATCAGCAAAAAGCGCAAGTTCGTAGCTGACGGTGTCTTCCGCGCCGAACTGAACGAATTCTTCACTCGTGAACTCGCGGAGGAGGGTTACTCTGGATGCGATGTTCGTGTTACCCATGCCCGCACCGAGGTACGCTAGCGCGAATCAAACAACTTCGTCACCTTGTGAATATTTTATTTCCAGATTATTATCCGTGCTACTCACACCCAAGAGGTCCTTGGTGAGAAGGGCCGCCGCATCAGGGAGTTGACTGCTCTCGTCCAGAAGCGTTTCAAGTTCCCCGAAAACTCTCTTGAGCTTTACGCTGAGAAAGTGCAATACCGTGGTCTTTCTGCTATTGCTCAGTGTGAGAGCTTGAGATACAAGCTCCTTGGTGGTCTTGCTGTCCGCAGGTTCGTGCCCCTACCTCTTTTATTTGAGCTACTGCTGATGATATGTCCAGGGCATGCTATGGTGTCCTACGCTTCGTCATGGAGTCTGGTGCAAAGGGTTGCGAGGTGGTTGTTTCCGGCAAGCTTCGGGCCGCTCGTGCCAAGTCGATGAAGTTCACCGATGGATTCATGATCCACTCCGGTCAGCCCTCCCGGGACTTTGTTGACTATGCCGTGAGACACGTCCTGCTCAGGCAGGGTGTCCTTGGTATCAAGGTTAAAATGTAAGCTGGTCGCTGTATTCATAACGCCATTCTCACCTCGCGGCAGCATGAAGGGATACGATCCCGAAGGTCAGCTGGGCCCTCGCAAGCCCCTCCCCGACTCCGTCCAGATTCTCGAGCCTCCTCTTGACAAGATGGTCTCAGAGCCATCCTCAGAGTCAAGAGAGCCTGTTGTCGTTTCTGCTGCACCCCCTGCTGCAGAGGAGCCTGCCGCATATGCACAGGAGCCAGCTTACCAGCAGGAGGCGTACAGCGAACAGCCTACATTCTGATCCCTCTCTCGTCTTTACTTCTTCCCCATATCCACAAAATATGTACTTGCTACACCACTGCGACGCGTTAGGATTTGCATTGCTGGCAATTGTGTAAGATACGTTTTGATCGTGCCGGTACGCTGCTACCCTAATACGTGGGTCATACTGTTTCTGCCCCGAATAATTGAAGATCCCTACTCGTGAACGCCAACCACACAGCAGGATACCATAAGGATCCAGGCCGCAGAAGTATTGTGGAGAAGCAGACAGGCTGGATTTAAAGAATTCACAAAAACAGTGTCTCCTGCCAAACAACATAATAACGGGTTTTGCATCGTCGTCGTTTCCTCGGTGCTAAAATCAGGACGAGGAAACAATGAAAAAGGCGACCCAAAGAGCAAAGAGAAGACGGACGGACTGAGCGATTCGAAATTGTCTTGTAGTTTCCATTTTTACTTGTATCTGTATCAATTCATATCCTTACCTTCCTGACTTGCTTGAATATACTCTATATGAC
>PVXU01008783.1:12713-29903 GCA_002994865.1 Rhizopogon parksii | reverse complement strand
AAGAAGAATGATGGGATCAAGTCACCCTTCAATTTCATGGTAAAACCGGAGCTTGATATCGGCGGGTTGAGTGTATAGTATCCAAAGTTATTAGCGTTGAATTCGGGAGAGAAGTTCAACATCGAATTGAGAACTAATCCACAATCCACTCTGAAAGACGTTGCGTTGATGACGGCACGGCCAGATATATTGTTAGGCTGGATGACGTCGTACAGAGTGGCACCATTGAGTCCCATGTTATGAGGATTGGCCAAGCGATCTAATGTAGGGATTAATGCACTGATTGTTTGCCATCGAATTCCCATCATATCTATATCTGGACTAGGCCAGTGAGAGAACATCGTCGCAGATGCATCCACTGTAGCATTGAATGTTTGCAATTGAATGATGGAGGACGAAACCACGTGAAGGGTGAAAACACATGTAAGATAGACAGTGATTGACACTATCCACCACCATGACGCAGTGATAGTTGTTTGTAGCCAAAGACGCTCCAGTGCAGAACCTAGCCCGCTCCATGCGTTCACGGTGTCATGAAGGGTAGTTAATGTCTGGCGCTGTGTCATATTGCTGAGGAGCGTCAACCGTTGCATCAGGTAGATGAGTATCGTGCAATAGAACTGGAGAAGGTATCGGTCCATAACAATGGAGTTGACGTGATCGATTTCTTACCGCATAAAATGCCTGTGATGATGCACTCAATATAGTCCCCCAGATTTCATTTCCAGATGTGATGAGGACGACTAAGCGGTGCTCAACACCCGAAATGCTGAGTGCCAGAAGAACAAGATGGAGGAGGACGAGAAGAGTGTGTAGAAGGGTAGATAGAATGGTAAGCACTGACTGCCGTGCTGATTCCTGCAGGGTGAAGCTCCTCGATGTCAATCACAAGTACACCTCCCGTGCCATCTTGGTGATACATCTTGGCTACCAGGAACTCATGCTCATATCCGGAATCGCCGAGCTTCTCTGTAGTGTTCGAGTTCTCGAATGATGAGGGTAAGATTCTCGTCTATTCCCATGAGATTGGCTAAAAGGCCGACGATAGTATCGGGTCTGAATTTCAACGTGGAATACTCTGTTTGTTCATAGGTAAGTCAGCCTAGAATCTCGTGGCCATGATGGTTAGCGTTGGGGTAGACCAAGGGGCCTACTCGAGAGACGCAGTGACCTCAGCCTCACACAAGGCAGACGACAAGACGAGGTGATGACTAAGATACTACAGTGTGGCTACGACCCTCGGAACACCTCTAGGACCCCGAACATTCCGTGGGTAGCCCCTACCCCAGCGTGCTGTGGGGATAAATCGCCAAGAAAGAAATATAAGCATCTGGGTTGTCGCTACGACTAGTATAAGGGCTCAGCCTGGGATACCCACGCCCTTTTGGCCAGCATGCTGACAGCAGTAAATGTGATTCCACCAATTGTAAGGGGGAGAGAGTCTATCCCAAGGCCAAGACCGACAGCAATGCAAGAACCGCAACGGACAAAATTCACAAATCCTCGTGCCTTAAAACATCGAATGAGACGTGGAGAAGCTCGTGTGGATTTGGGAGACGTACAGCGAAATTCCGTGGCGCACCTCCCATGTAATGTCCAAGGTCATCATAATATGGGCCTTTAGTGATTCTGCCCCCATAGGTATGCGAGCAATGCTTGAAGACAGCATTGGCATACCAATAACAGTTCATGTCACGAGAAGAATACTCCCCTCCCGCTTCACCCTTCTCCGCAAGTACAGATGCCATCTCACCAACCGAATGAGGTAATTCAAGCGCACATGCTCGACCCAGGTTAGAAGGATGATAGCCCAGGCGGGACAAGATGCGTGGAAGTGGAGTGGAGCACAAGGTATCTCCGGGTATGACTCGTACGATGTCAGGCATAATGGGACGATTCTCCCTGTCAATCACCAGTACGCCTGCTGTCTCCGAGTCGTTCGGGCGATACATATGGGCGACCAGGAACTCATGCTCCCAGTTGGAATGGCCTCGAGCCTCTTTGTGGTGTTCGAGTTTTCCAATAATGAATTTTGCAAGGGTAGATTTCTCGTCTGAAAGATCACCGATGGTGATGCTCCTGAATTCTGACACAGAATGCTCTAATTTTAACATGACAAATCAGGTTGGCATCATGGTCATGAATGAATAAGTACCTGTGATATTGTACTCTGTCGATGTGTCCGGCTAGTTCATGTTCATCATGTAGGAAGAGTTCGTGACTTACCCTTGAGGATTTCTGGTAGTAGTGTGAAATCATGGGATCAGATGGAAGACACTTTCGGACCTACCGTCATATGATTTAGATCTGCTGAACGAAGACGGGCTCGACATCTTTGCTGATTCAAAGGATATGTGGGTCCTGAAGGTACGTCAGCTTTCAGCTGGTATTTAAGATGGAAATGCAATGAAATTATATATGTTGATCTGCAGCTGTGCAGATGCTTCCATTGTCCAAGGCCATACATGGTGACAAGAAGAAGGGAGTTCTCTACGGAACCCTCCTGGCTGTTACAGTGTTAGCACGCACGTGGAATATTAGCGTGATCTTACACACAGTACGTTCGTGGAGATGATTTTGGTGAGAAAGTAAAATTACTAGGTTCATGAAACAAATGCAGAGGACTCTCATGGTTTGAGAGTCTTGAATCAGCCATCGTCTGTCAGAACCCCGCATTCAAAGGCTGTATCACAATATAGTGTAGCCCAATCGAAGTTCTTTCGTTAAACCTGAAGGGGTTCTTTTGTCGTTGTCACCAGACGCTAACCACGGGTTAGCCCTGCTTCCTAGCTGCTGTTGCTAAGGTTCAACCTACAATTCATTCGAGTTCGTTGTGGTTGCGGCATCGTGCGCGGAAATGAGGCAAGTTTCACAATAACACCGTGCTGCGTAATGTCAATTCGAAATGCTGTAGTCGAGTTACATAAAATTAAACATTTCGTGACCTACCCTCATTTCTCATGGATCTGCAGGATGAAGAAGCGTTCGACATTTTGCTGAACCAAAGAGAATCTGTGTCAGTGAGGGTATATCAATGGTAGCATTCGTAAGACGAAAATGCAACCAATTTACATGTATTGCTCAGGCAAAGTCCGCAGCTGTACAGCTGTACAGCTTCTTCGGGGCATTGCACCAACCGATGAATGGCTTCCATGACCATACAGCGAGTGGGGTGACACGATAGAGAGTTCTCGAAGGCATAGTGTATTGCAGTGTTTGCACACGCATGGAAGACCAGTGTGCCTGGCACTTTCTGCACATCTCATGGGGGACGAAAAGAAAATCGGAGACCAATACCCCTATACAAATGCGAGGAAAACTATCGTCACTTGAGGGTGGCATTGCTCCGCCTGCCTGAACTCAATTCTCTATCGCAATAGATGTACTCCAGTCATATGCCATAATGAGAAATGCTTCACAAACTCGTGCCTGGTGAAGGTGCTGGGTAGTTCGATCGGAAATTTAGCGCCGGAGAATCCACCGCAGCATGCACGATATGCCTCCACAGCGCTGAAACTGTCCGAACTGGAGAGGCCGATGCGCAGATGATGGTGTCAGTTAATCTCCCCACCCTAGGGGTACAAATCGTCAGAGTAATCTGATGTTACATTCTTCCCAATGAGGCTTGACCATGTTGAAGGTCTATCTTCGAGAGCGAGTCTATTTTATTGTTTAGGTTCAACTATATTGTGGCAGAGAAGAACTAGCTCAGCCAAGGAGGAGCGCGGATTATCCTGGCTCCTTCCGTCAGCCTATAACGTTAAAACAACCGGGCTTAGCAGTTCTACCCGGTTGACAGTAACTGATGGTTGTAAGACACCAGCCTTGGAATATAATATTAATAAATCCTGGTATTAAGAAACACGTCGGCGCTTCACACATCTGCACCTATCTAAGCAACTTGATCCAACGTTAGCTTTCCTAGAAACATACAGAATGCGAATGGCCATAACTTACCTGATATCTGCCTAACAGGACCAACGAACCACTTGCGCGCACTAATCACCCAAAATCCAACGCTGTACACGATGACGATTCCAACAGCCACCGCAGCGTAATTGAGTGTTTGAGAATCAACGGGCTGAATATAAAGGTTAGAACAAAAGTTATTTATGATGGATAGAATCGAGCACGCACGTTGGCTTGAGGAAGAAGGAATACAATAGCGATGAAAGCGATCCATGTAACCGCTGCGATGGCAATGGGAATGGAAAATGCGCCGAGGTGGAACGGACCTCGCACGAAGCGTTTTCTGTAAACTACACGGAGAGCAATGGGTATAGCTGTCACCGAGTGTCAGGTCCGACATCACTTGCAGGAATGAACGACTTGCCATAAGATATATACAATCCGATTGTTGCAATACTAGTTGCAGCTGCGAATGCGACAGAGCTTCCAAGACTGGGAAGGCCCAGTATAAAACTGAGAATGCACGCGAGCCATACTGGACAAATAGATGTTAGTAAGGAAGATGAAATGAATGGAGAGGGGGCGAGACGCAAACCTGTTCTAACCGGATTACCACGCTTCGCGTCCATCTTGCGCAAGAAGGAATGTCCCGGGATGCCACCATCACGAGCAAACGCGAACATCATGCGAGAATTGGATGTGATCGAAAAAGTACTGCGGATAGAAACATTGTCAGGTATCGTACGCGAAACTGTTTTTGTTGGTATTTTACCCGCAAAAGTACATCGCTCCGATAACAATAACCATGAGGACGATTGCTCCGCGTTCCCCGACGGTGTCTAGAAAGATTTGGGCGACTGGTTGTCCGGTGGTAGAGGCAACGGTGGTACTCAAGTCCTGGATGGAAAATAATAGCCCGAGGATGAGGAACCACCCAAGGACTGCCGACACTCCTATTGCCAACACTATGCCAATTGATCCCGACATAGCCGCGTTGTGAGTTTCTTCAGTCATCTACCTCATTCAGCCATCAGCATCACTATTTCAGACTTTGGGGGAGGATCATACATGAGCACTGGCATCGAAACCTTGACAAGGATTATGAGAACTATCTTGTAGACAGGCGATGGATCGGCTAGCTTACCGGTAAGTGTGTACTGTGCCATGAGGATGCCGATGACACAGACATATGCATTGCTTGCTCTGGCACCCCATCCCTCACTGCCTGCAGCCCCTGTATTGTCAATGAAAGTGCGGAAGACGAACTCAGCGGACTGGTGAGACGGAGCGCGAGCCAGTATAGCGATGACCAATGATGTCGTTCCGATAGCATGCCAATAGACGGAGATATTGTTGAGGTACTTTAAGAGATGAACGCCGAATGTATTGATCAGACCTTGGCTGATCAAGATGGCGGCATAAACACCCATGGTAGTGTCCGGGGTTGGTGTGAATGAAGTGTTGAATGTACACAACGTGGAAATGAAGTTCGCGCAACCGAAGCTAAGTAGAGGAGCGTCAACGTCGACAAATGCATCTAAAGTCACTACATAAGACTTGCGTACCTAATCCCGGTCGTGACTGCGACTTGTCCCAACAAGTTAAACCAGCCTGTGATCCAAGACGCAAGTGGTGCGTTATCTGGGTCAGACAGCATAGCAGCCCAGAAGTAGGGACCACCACTGGTAGGATGTGCACTGCAGACCTCTTTCACACAGGTCATCAAAATAAACACCATACACTATTGCCGTAAACTCACCTGCCATAGCAAGTCCTACAAGCATCGTAGCACATGCTGATAATCGTTATGAGGCACCTAGGCTCAAAACATAGTATACAGGTTGCTTACCGACAACAACCCAGCCCCATACCATGACCGCCGGGCCTCCGGTGTTCTGTATCCATGTGCCATGTTCATGGTCATTGGAAATGACGAAAGAGACAGTTGTATATGCCAACGCACCAAGCCATACAGGAACAAAGAAGGGATGCCTGTTATAACGCTGATGATGGAAAACGAGACTCCAAAGTTCTTTATAACGGTGGAGGACTAATGAGCCGTTTGGAAATGGATTTGAAGTCAATTTACCTGAAGAAGTCCAAGTTCGCGTCTTGCAAAGCGTTAGTAACACTGCATTACATTGCGGTGGTGGAAGTAAGTGACCAGATCACTTACTTCAGCTCTTGTTTGTACCCCATCCTCGCGAGCTCAACCTCATCCGCCCCGTCATCGACCAGCTCGGGCCTTGCGATTTCTGCCTTCTCCAGCGTTTCAGAGTGGTCTGACATGTTAACGAGCTACTACTCTGGACTGCGCGAAGGTTTACGAGCTTGCAGAACGGAAATAGTGCTATGGAATGGCAGAAGGGATTGTGCCGACTGTACAGTTGAGTCCAGTTACATGATAACTTATTCTTATTCTCGCCGTCGGTTGCGCGTGCCTTGATCGAGCTAAAAGTATCTACCCGCCCAGGTCTTATCATCGCCAAGAGGTTTATGTCCGACTATCGCATAGCTTAGGCACAGGTCTATGATGGCATATGATTATCAGATGCCTATGGACGCGCCGTCATTATCGGAGCAAATAACTACGCTCCTCATGCAAGGACGAGTTTATGTCTTTTGTCTTTATCATTGATCTGGATACTCAAGGCCTCAGGATGCCTCATGGACTTCGCCGAGCGCTTTACATGTGGTGAATCGTATATGATTTCTTCTATGATGAATCAAAGACCAAGGACGATTAACATCTGCAGGGAACCAACCCACAAAGATACATTCGTAGTAAATACTGGGACTTGTTTGCCTTACCTCTCGCGCATCGGTAGTGGTCTCAACTCTCGGAAGGTCAATGTGATAAGCACCACGATTCAACCTAAAGTACTCACCGAAGCTGTGTTACCAGACACTCACGTATACACAGAATCTGGAAGTAATCGAAATAATGAACCAATGCGTTGCTGCCAGCAGCAGGGTCAGGAAACAATGTTCTTATATGCAAATGGACAGCAGTGGATTCGCTTCATCGTGGAGTTCTAAAATACCCAACACAGACATATGATTGCTGTCCAACACCCCCTGGACGTCATCTGCATCCTGGTCATGACGTGTCCGAGTCTGCATCGATGCTTCCCTCTCTGCCATGATCTGAGCTACCACTGCTTGTGCAGCATACCTCTGTGCTTTGGTCGTCGCGTGCCCGGGACCCTGCCACTTCAGACTATTGAGCGTTAGGCTGCCCGCGTTCAGTTTTGCTGCGAGCAAACCAACATAGGAATACTCGTTCTTAGCCCAGCCAGCGATTTGGGGGCGACTATGATATATGATCGCTAAATAACCGATAATGATTCGGGTATCCGTGGAGAGTAGTGGTGTATCTGGTACTAGCATTAACTGATTGACATCGATCAAGGGGACATGGAATGCATCACGTACTGGCAATGATATCTTGATTTAATGTTTGAATGTTCGTCGCATAGCGCATAGCTTTGTCATAAGGAGGTTGGTCCAGGAGAGTCATTGGTATAGCAGTGAAATAGGTGCTGTCACGGTTTAAACCGGCGCATGGATCATACATAGTGGATTTACTGGCAGGAAGGTACTTAGGAGTAGCTATGTGCTAGGGGTTTTGTCGACGCGCTATGGTCGGCCCGGGTCGTATTCCCACGCACGTGTCGTTCAATGGCAGTCTTGTTGGCGCTTGAACTCTGCAGAATTGCAAGAGACCATGCCAGCCTTACAAGAATTAGTGGAGGGCAGAATAGTAGGTGTAATCACTCACTCCTTCAGGAAATGCGCTGACCATGCAACGATTCAGGACTTCAAAGGGCAGAAGAGGGCGGACGATATCGTCCGCGTGGTGCTCATCACCAGTACAGTGTGTGCATTTGACCGGCGCTCGCTACTTTGAAGTTAACTAGATCTCCTATGACAGATCCTCTCTTTTGTGGTTGGGTTCACCCTCAGCTCTCTCAAGATAACATTAAGCACATTCATCCTCTGTACTGTAGCCTTGTCTCTTGTGCGTTTGTTTCATGAATTTAACTTACCCAACTGACACGTATCACGATAGGTTGTCCTGCCCCCGTGGCCCATGTTCAATAAACATTCAGTCAAATGGCTACCTTCACAAGAACACAGTCCAAAGTCAAAAGGGTGACTTTTCGGTATTTATTTTGATATCCATGTCCTGCTACTATAAAATAAATACAAAAGAGTGGGTGTCGTTAATGGCGCTATTTCTGTGCTCTTCGACAGCCTGAGAGAGCTATGTTGGTAAGCTTGCAAAAGTGCGATATCATTCTTGCTTCCTCACATAGGCTTAGCGGGGTCGTACCTTGACAGTTGGCATCGCTACTCTGTTTAAGTCCGTGCATAGCATGCGTATGTGGGGGTTGAAGCAAACTTTGTTGATCGTTTCCGACCTGCGCGCAATTATGATGGGGCAGAGGCAGGTCTGAGATGAGAAGATCAGGGAGTCTTCAATTATCAAGTGACCGTATAGCGAGTCTATGAGAGGGGCGCCCGGATGATTTTTCTTGATGGTGGCGGTTTTACTTAGTCTCCTGGCACTGCCTTTTGAAAGTACTTGGTTAACGTCGTAGACGTTCATGGCGCAATTCTATCCATCGTCTTTGGCAGCGCCGCTGGGTCAAGTACTTGAAGAGAACGGACCGTCGTCGTCGCACAGTGCAGGAGCAGGTTACGAGTTTGACATGACCGCCATCACAAAATCACCATCGGCTCTTCAGCCACAGCCTCTCTCATCTCCCCCACCAGCACGGACACACAATTCCGCATCGTCAACAACAGCGGCAACAACTTTCACCACAACGGCCAACTTCACTCCAAGCTCTGCTATTCCACGCCCTTTGCCCGCCCCAAGGCCAACGGCCACGTCGCACAGACCTCGTCCAGTTTCAATGCCTCCACAGGCATTCAGCACCCCTACTCCAACGAGTTCTTCAGACCGCGACAAGCAGGACTCAAAACATGGGCAGATCCGTCATGGTTCAACCAGCAAGCAGAGTCGAAGTTCGAACCGCATCCTTGGCGACTACACCCTAACCAAGACCCTTGGAGCTGGCAGCATGGGAAAGGTTAAGTTGGCTATTCACAACGTCACGGATGAGAAGGTGAGTGCTACGCTTCATATCAAAACTTTTTCGTCTGAACAAGCTGCCAGCTCGCCGTCAAAATTCTGCCTCGGGTGTATCCCCAGCATATCCCGTCAAATGGTTCAAATGCTACACCGGAAGCAGTCGCAAAGCAGGCTTCAAAAGATGCTTCGAAAGAGATACGCACTCTCCGAGAGGCTGCTCTCTCGATGCTTCTCCATCACCCTTACATCTGCGGCATGCGTGAGATGATCGTCCATCAACATCATTACTACATGGTGTTCGAATATGTAAATGGTGGCCAGATGCTTGACTATATCATCAGTCACGGCCGGCTGCGGGAACGTGTCGCTCGCAAGTTCGCTCGCCAGATAGGAAGCGCGCTTGATTACTGCCATCGGAACAATGTGGTTCATCGAGGTCTGTATTGCTATGCTTGGAGTATCACATGCTCATCGTCCATCCCTAAAGATCTCAAAATCGAGAACATCCTCATATCTGAGACGGGTAACATCAAGATCATCGACTTTGGCCTGTCCAATCTCTACGACCCTTGCCACCATCTGTCGACCTTCTGTGGTTCCCTATACTTTGCAGCTCCTGAGCTCCTAAACGCGAAAGCATACACAGGCCCAGAGGTTGACGTCTGGAGTTTTGGAGTCGTGTTGTATGTCCTCGTCTGTGGCAAAGTGCCCTTCGACGATCAGAGCATGCCCGCCCTGCATGCCAAAATCAAGCGCGGTCTGGTAGAGTATCCGGTGTGGCTAAGCGCAGGTGCGTCCTATTTGTACTACGTGGCATTTTACTCACTGGTCAGTTCTCCAGAATGCAAGCACTTGCTTTCGCGCATGCTGGTCACTAACCCTCCTGCCCGTGCCCCGCTTTCCGAGGTACTTGAACACCCATGGATGCTTCGCGGCTTTAATGGCGCCCCTGACTCACATATGGTCCACCGTGAGCCGCTCCGGTCCGACGACCTTGACAAGCAAGTCATCAAAGGCATGAAAGGCTTCGAGTTTGGAACCGAGGAGGAAATCGAACGAAACCTCCGAAAGGTGCTCGAATCTGACTCTTATATCCGTGCGGTCCAGGCATGGGACCGCAAGCGCGGTGGTCGCAATGGCGCCAGTCACCGCTTCGAGTTCTCCAACTCTTCCCTCGCTGTATCCTTCGATGGATCGGCCTCCAAGAATGAGTCTATGATGAGTCCTTCGAAGAAGTCGAAGCGGTTCTCTGGATTTGACTTTTATCGCCGGAAGCTGTTCTCTCCTGCCTCATCGCCACCTACCACCCCATCACACTCCCCTCCCACCTCCCAGTCACTTCTATCCGTTGGCGATGGTGCGCGCGAGATTGACCCCACGCAGGGATTCCATCCACTGATCTCTATGTACTATCTTTCCCGCGAGAAGTTGGAGCGCGATCGCGTCTATGGACCCGGGCGCTTTGCTAGCTCCCAGCTCTCCCTTCAGTCGGTTACTCCAGCCACTGCACCCGCCGCCGAAGTTTCTGCGCCACCTCCCTACCCAACGACCAAGCGCCTCTCTCAACCCGCTCCTATCAAGAAGGAGCAACAACAGCTCCCTGCGCCAGCATCTGCCAAAGCCGACTACAGCATGCCTCTCCCTCGCCTGCCTGCACCCGAGACGTCGCACTACTCCGACATGTCCTACGATGCAGCATCTGCAGCAGCGTCGCCGACCTCTGCTGCGTTCCATGGACAAGTCAGGGCGCGCGATGCAGGGCTGCCTGCACCACCCGCCACGAAGCATCTCGAGATTCCCCAGCCGCCCACGCCTACACCAGGGCCACAGACAGCCCTCCCGCGCGCTCCGCCAGCGTCTACTCACCGCCGCAGCCACAGCATGAGCCAGCGCCCGACTGCGCTCCGTGGATTGGGTGGCGTGTTCGGTGGTGGTGGCGAACGTGTTGACGAGCATGGCGAAGAGCAGGTGGCCCATACAGCTGGTCTAGAGGGCGAGTTCTCGGAGCAGGAGCAGGAGCAGGGCAAGGTTCTATCTGAGGAGGACCGTGCGCACTCGCACGCACATGAAGGCGGCGCGTTGTCAGCTGGTGCCACGCTCGTGCGGAGGTTTGGTACGCTTCTTGTCGGGAAGGGTGATGATGCTAAGCGGAGTATTGGGAAGCGCACAACGATGGTGGGCGGTGTATCGTTGCGATCGGGAGATGAGGGCGAGAAGCGGGAACGGGACGCTGATGTGCGGAGATCTATTATCGTTCCCCCTCAACCTATCGCTGCTAGCCAAAGTCAGCCTCTTGGGAATGTACACAGGCGGGCTGCGACCATCCTTGACCCGCAAGGTCGTCAGATACGGCATGAGCGCCGGAGTAGTACTGGGGGCGCTTTGCTGCCTAGCATTGGTGGCACCATTGGACGACACAGGCGACCTTCGACTGGTTATGGAGCGAGCAGTGGACGTCCAACTGGCCTGGGTGGCTTTGGACGTACTGACAAGGTGGACGAGAATGTCGAGCAAGAGGCGGCTGATCAGGACGATGGCTTTAAGGATGGACAAAGTGCGCACCACAATGACAAGGAATTCAAGCCTGTGCATCTCAAGGGGCTATTCAGGTGAGCATGGGGTACCGTGATTGTTGGTATAGTGCTGAGTATGTGCGATAGTGTTGCGACCACTTCTACGAAACCACCATCTGTGCTCAAGGCTGATATCAAGAAGGTCCTGGACCGAATGCAGGTTCAATATCGGGAGACACGGGGTGGCTTTGAGTGCATTCATGTACCCTCTATTGACATTTCGTCTGTCCCTGAATCGGCTCAGGCCCAAGCACGTACTAGTCATCACCGCAGGACCGGTTCTAATGGCTCCAACGAGACTGGAATAACGCCTCGATCACTTGTCAAGAAAGCGTCCAAGATGTCCTTCAGTATGAAGTCTAAGGAACGCGAGAGAGAGAGCATCAAGGAGAAAGAGCAAGAAGCCCCCTTAGAGAAAGAGCTCCCTCACAGGCCGTCGATGGGGGTTGCACTGAGCGCTACCCCGAGCAGTGGATCGTCGTCATTCTTCAATGTCTCCTCTAACACTCATACCATTATGGCGGATAATTCTCGGCATGACGCCAACGGACCTGTACCAGGGACGCCTCAGGAGGAACAACGTGATCCGCTCCGCCCACATTCGCCCGTAAAGGCTAAGGTCTTACCGCCTATACCTCGGGATTTTAATGCGACGCCGCAGCCACAATGCTCAAGACCAGCACCCTTCCCCACCGGTGAAGTCGATCGTGAAGTGTTTGAATTTATCGGTGCCAGTTCATTATCAGTCCGTTTCGAAATTAACATTATTAAGGTATGAACCTTTCACACCCGTCATTTCGCCAAGCATCTGACAGGTCCCATTTTCTTAGGTGCCTTGGCTGCCGCTCCATGGCATACAATTCCGGAGGGCTGGTGGCGATGGCTGGCAATACCAGATGCTCGCGCGGAGAGTGCTTACTGAGCTTAAGCTATGACGAATTGCCCTCCGAGTTGTGTCTCCCATTATGATCTAAGGTCTTCTCATGCTAACGTTCTACTATCTTTTGTGAGATTTCTTTCTTTCTTCCTTTTTTATAGTTTTCCCCTACTCTCTCCGATTAAAACGGTTTAGATACGACCCATCGCATCACATGAGAGGTATTCCGTTTTCATAGTTACTTACGACGCGCAGTGCTGAGTACTTATTTGCCCGCTCATTTCTTTTCCCTCACTTGTATCGATGCTTCTCATGAGGATAGCAATAATACCTAACCTATCTTGCTTTCCTGCTTCAGTTCTTCGAACTTGCTTTGTGCGAGTAATATGCGGTTCATTGTTCATTTGTGGGCAGTATATATAACTATCACTCAGACGTGGAAGAGCCGGATCTTGGCGAGATGCCTTTTTTCGGTACAATGCGAATATGCATGACTTCAACTCTTCAACGTTTTCCGACTCGGAGTACTTGGCGAATTTAATTCGGTGGGTGTCATTTCGGAGTGGACTTGAGTTGACCTGTATTATCCATAACTAGTGCACTGCCTGTATAGCTCGCATAGCACAAAAGCTTGATTGTTATAAGTAAGTATGTACGTACAAATTCAAAAATGAATTCTCCTGCCTGCTAATAATAGCTGTCATCAGCAGGGTCCGCAGATGTCCCAGCTATTCGCAGGCATATGTATGATCGTCCCCTTCTGAATATGTCAGTCACTATCTTAGGGTCCAATGAGTTTTCCTCACTGCTCACCATATTCAGGCGCTTAGTTCTCGATTTCTCGCACAATGGGCGAACCAGTGCACCTCTGGGCGACATACAACGACATTCACAACACCATCAGAGCAACTGCGGACAAAATTGCGTCTGAGTTCAAGCCAGATATGTTCGTTGCCATAGGTATGCGAAAGATGTGACTTGGTTAGTTCCTATATCTTGATAGCTCATCTTGTCCACTGTGAGCAGGAGGAGGGTACGTTTGGTCCCATCTACTCAACCTCATGAAATGGGCTACAGCTCTCATCAAACAGTGGTTTTCTGCCAGCTCGTGTACTGGTAGGTCGAGCAGAGATAGTACGACTGGCGACCGATTGGCATCTAATCCACCTCGTGTCTTATCTGATAGCGCACGTTCTTGAAAGACCCGTCGACTGCAAAGACCATCCCGATTAAAGCCATCGGTCTTTCCCTCTACGAGCCTCTTCCCGGTACGACTGCAGAACAATGTGGAACTGAGGTTATTCGTACCCAGTGGCTGTACGATGTTATCATTGTGCCGAGGTCTTAGATGACGATGATCGTTTTGAACAGAGGACCGGACTCGGGCAAGACTCTGCTCGGAAGACGAGTTCTGATCATCGTAGGCCTTAATCTCCCGGTTGTTATGATATCAATACTGATATTCCAAATAGGACGATGTCGATGCCACGCGCAAAACCCTCCAGTAAGCGCTCGAGCTTCCCTGTTGGTTCAATATGCACCTTACTTCATTTTATCCACAGATACGCATTGTCCGAACTCCAGAAAGATGTTGAATCCGAACTTCAGTCACTTCCAGAGTCCGAGCGTGACTCGAAACGCACACAGTTTGCAATCTTCGTCGTGCATAACAAGCTCATGCCCAAGCTTTGGGAGCTGCCGCCAAATGTTCCGTGTGTACCGTCTCTCGCCAAAATGGCTGTGTCCTCAGGCTGTTTATTTCTTACCAGATACTTTTCTGGTGCTGATGTGGAGAACGTGTGGTAAGATATGGATTCACTCATCTGACCTCTAAGATTCTGATCAAGAGTATTATAAGGATTGAATATCCGTGGCAAGCGATGTAAGTATTTCTTCTTTCCTCTCCCATCATTGAATTAAATAACTTCCGTTAGTGATATCGAAGAGCACGACCGCCTCGCAAAGGAAGACAAGGAAAAGAGGAATGCTACGTAGTGTTGGAATAAACGAGCTCTGTCAGTAGAAGCTCATCTCTATGTTAGTAGACGTATTTGACTCAGAACTCGCGAGTGCCTCGCCCAACTCAACTCAGTGCTCAAGACTAATTTAACATAAGTTGATGATGATCTATCGGTGCCAGTTCATTGTCAGACCGTTTCAAACAGATCAGGTCGTTATTGATACATGAATGGAAAATGACAAAAAATCCGGTAAAGAATTGCCAGTGTTTACCCGCGACATGTTGAATGACTAACATAGAAAATAAGATAAGTACACTATGCCGAACGTACCAAATTCAGAGCGAGCGGATAAAAAATGCTATAGATTGAAGATAAAAATCATTAGGTTAATTTGAGCCTATTTTTGGGCAAGGCAAACACCGCCTGGAAGAGTTCTGTCGCATCACCCCACCCTTCGAGACCCAGCCCTATCATACCCGGAACTATCCAGGTTAGGGACACTCCAGCATCTTTGCAAGCCTCCATGACACTAGCGAACAGTTTGATCGTAGTCGTGAACGACGAACCGGTGTCATGTGTGAGAGCTACCGCAAGCCGCACCAGGTTTCGTGCGCTCTCTGAGGCGATATATGCAATAAAACGATCCGTGGGAGATAGCAAAGTCACTGAAATGGCAAGGCGACGAAGAGTGCGCGGTAAAAACGGCAAGATGTTTGAACTCGTCGGAGATACGTAGATAAATGTCTCGAGGCCAGGGCAGCATGCCAGTGACCGGAATGGATCAAGCCTGTGTATCATCAAAAAATTAAGATGATCGCCGGTCGAATCGAACGTGAGCAAGGGCGTGATATCTGGTGGGATGATTTGAAGGTGACTTGGGATGATGGCAAGCTTCCGTAGCGTCCGCACACTGTTATCATCCTCACCAGGCCCACGAAGGAGGTCGATGATGCCTGGGATCGATAAGTATGTGCACTGCAGGATGAGGCTGCGGAGCTTTTTCAGCGGGGAAGGGAGTCGGTAGCCAGATGGCCAAGTCTCAAAATACACAATCTCCAAAGTTTCTAAGAACTCTGAAACACGTCCTATCGAATGAAGGAGCGATTTTCCACCATGCCCCACACTACCCGCTAGCTTAAGAGAGCCCATTGACAGGAGCTCAAAGCGCCCAAATTGAATTGGCACTGTATGGCCAAATATTTTATCCATGGTGCCATGAAATTCCACTTTTGCCATCTGTGGCATTAGACGAAAGCAGCCCTCCAAAGCAGCACAAAAATCATCACGGTTCAACAGCTGCATCGCGCCGCTTACGTCGGTAGTGAAAATTAGCACGACGCGCGAGAAGGAACCAGATTGTCGCAGAGCTGAACACAACTGGAGAATACTCTCATCCAGCCATGGGATGACCAGGGTATGAAACATGATTTCGCGCGTGAAGGTGTACCAGGATCTGCAAATCAATGCAAACTGAGTGAATGCACGAAGATCGTATTGGTACTGCCGCCAGAGTGATCCATCTTTGAATGCTTCTCTGGTGAGCAGAGTTGGAAACGAGCAAGTCGGTGTAACGTGTTGTAGAATTGAAGGTATAAGCTCGGGCGGGATGTGCACAGTTGGTCGCTGAGGACTATCAGCACCAAGGACCATTCTACGGGATCGACTCGGAAATGTAAGAACGAAGTGTGCAATAAGCTACAGCCTACGGGCCATTTACTTCGTCTTTTATAAAGAGAAGTTCCTGGCAAGTCACATCTATTAGTATCCCACGAAGATTGTATACCATACGCTAGACACCGAAAAGAGAACATGTGATACTAGTACTCACATGGTCAACACATGGTGCCATGATGTACGTGTACATGGAAACTTGATCGGCCTAGGCCGAATCTACCCAGCATGGAATAATGTAAGCTCCTCACGGTTAGCCTGCACTCTCGATCACACATTGTGAAAAGTACTTCCTTTTTTTGCCCTACGAAAGTCTCTAATATGTAGTGCCAAGCTTCTGTCTCAAGCACGAACGCAATTGTGGTCTCCAGATGGGCAGCGCAACGTGATTACTAAGCCAGCTCGCTAAAGCGCTGAAGACTTGAAAGCTTCCACTGCGTGCAATGTGCATCTCCGATTCTTGCCACCAGGACCCGGAATGCTACCGCTCAAAGATGGAGTGTTCCATCTTACTGGAAGGTTTTCCTGATGCAGCTGCCACGATGGAGAGTTGACGACTCGGACGACCTCTGCTGCAATGCGGTCGTTGCAGTACACTAACTAGTGGAGATGTGCCACACGGGGTAATGCCATGATTATATGGGATGTGTTGAACTCGCTGGATGTTTTATGATCGGAAGATGAAACACGTACCAGTAAAGAAGGAACGACCGCGACCTTCTTCGCCATGATTCGCCTACCACAGCCTGCCTAGCGGAGACTACATAGGAACAGTGCAACTTGAACGTTCGGATTCGATGTCGGAGTCCGTCTGTGAATTCCTCCATGATGATGATGTTACCTCCTATAGCCACGCCTGTCGCTAAATCCCGCTGAGGTCTCTGGAACTTCGCAACACCCCTTGTGCGCGTGCTTCTCTTCGTGCTCCTAGCAGTTGTCCCTTCTCAGGTACTAGTGAGACGGCGTATTGTTGTGAAGACAACTCAGGAGTCCGACTGGTTCTACGGATATGATAGCTTTGTTGCCTCCTAGGTTGCGGTTACGGGCTTTTTTAGAAGGAGCGACTTCTGCAAGTCTGACTAAGGGAGACTAGGTCAG
>PVXU01008783.1:0-12677 GCA_002994865.1 Rhizopogon parksii | reverse complement strand
GGTCAGGCCCGGGGGTGATGAGGTCAGTTCGCCGTCCTTCAGTCTGAGTCGATACCATTCGAAAACGTCGAGGTCATATTCTAAAGCCCGATAAAGTGAACTAGTCAAGGTCAAAATATATCTATGGGTGCGTATGAATCCGGAATGAACTTGAATGTAGATACTAAGTACAGTTGCGAGAAGAAACTAGGCATACAGTAGCCCTGTGTGCGAGTAGACCGAGGAACAAGTGCCAGCACTAACGTGATACGGACGAAAAAAGCAGTTACACTGCGAGTTGTGGTTCTGCTGTGTACCCTCCGAAACCCGGGTGGATACCTGGGATTCCATCATTATAGACTTCTGAGACACCATTCAGGTGTGATCCTTCTGGCCATGAGAACCTTTGAGATTGAAAGGGTTAGTCAAGCAAGCTACAGAAATGCGCAGACAGCATGAGGCATACCCTGGCATCATCATGTTGCTCCACCAAGCATCGTTTAGGGCATGCATTGCTGCCAGTGGCCCATTCTCCGAGAGTACATCTGCCATCCCAATGTCCGCATCGTCATTTGGAACTCCATTGGCTGCGACGTGCGACAGGGCGTGAGAGTAAGCAACTTCGGAATGGATAGTAGTCTCGGAAGGTGGTGTGGGTGGTGAACAGCTCGAAGTGTCTCGGCTGAGCGACATCTGCATGATATCGTTGTCACGTCCTTGCTGCGATGTGCCTGGAACTGCTGCACCGGAGTATCCCGTCCCTGAGGAAGAAGAAGAAGGATGCGAAGGGAAGTTGTGAGACTGAGATTGGTCAGAAACCTGGCTTTGAGGTGGAATGTGCTGAAGACGGCCAGCGACCGCATCTCCACCTTTCCTATGCCTCATGAGAAGGCTAGCGAGGAATCGAGCATATAAGTGTGGTGTGTGACGCTCATCAATGGCAAGATCTTGAAGTGTCGTGATCAAGCGGCTGATGAGTTCAAATATCTCATCCTCCATCTGACTAGTCAGCAGCTGAGCAAATTCGGGACGAAGAAGCTGAGTTGACGAGGTGAGAACCTGGGATACATTGGGATATATAAGGCATTCACCTTGAGCATGAATGCCGACGCAAAAGACGCGAATACAAAGTGACCTGGAAATATTATGAGATAAGAACGTGTCGGTAATGTAGAATGACATCTCACCATCAGGAGCAGAACGCATGAGACCACTCGGGACCAGCACTTCTATCATGTGCGTGATAACCACCTTTGCCGAATCGAAGCACTTCAGGAAATTCAGTGAGACTTAGTATACGAGGCCTCAATAGCAGCACAAACCTTGTCAAGAAAAACGTTGTCACTCGCCCCAATGCCTCGTTGGAAAGCGTGTTGAAATCCAAAAGAGTACATGACTAGGCGTGAGTAGCTAACCAAGCTATAGAGATGTATATCAGCTGGTTGCACACTAAAGAGTGAAAAAGATAGCTTACAAGGGTAACAGACTGCAGCGGAATGAACTTCCGGGATCTAGGTACCAAGAATGAGCACGTGTCTGACTAGGGTCTCATGGGATAAAATCGTACCTCTAGGGTTCGATTCCTCATTAAAGCGCCTACTCCATTCCTCAAAATAGGTCGTGAGATGACGATCATGTTCTAACGTAACATGAAGGAAGTTGATACCCTGCGAGGTGCTTTAGTTGCGAAAGTAGACACTAATAAAGCGCTCAAACCTTGTTCAAGCCGGTCGGCGAGGTGGGGTCTGAGAAGATATCATCGTGGAAACGGCCCACGATACGAAGAAGCGTCGAATAAGCACAGAGGTGGATATCAAACTTCAGTGCACCCTCATCAGCATTTCGTAAAGAGATGATATATGGAACTCACCTTGTCTCGGTACCGAGACTGTTTGTACCAATCTGCAGAATGACGAGTAATATAGTCCTCCTTGATCGTCGATGGCTTGCCAAACTGCGTAGCAGTTGATCTATCGATGTTAAAACATAACATCCACACGCGAGTGCGATTCAACATCTCCCGTTCCTCCCGCTCCGTCTGTGGCTGCATCGTAGAGACCTGATGTAAATTAAGGTCTGTCGCAATCCTGAAGTAACTGCAGTAAGCCACTGGATGCAAATTCAAGTAGAAGAAGGTAAATTGCATACCGCGCAGCAAGTCCTGTATATAACCAGCTCCTGTCTTCTTCCCATTTGCGAGCTGGAACGGCATAGATACTCATGAGAATGTATGCTTGACATAGCTCGACGGATTTCCAGCCGTCAATGAGCGCGTTTGCTGCAGAGTGCTTCGCAAAGTGCATTGCAACTGGGTAGATCTGGGACTTTTCCTTGTAATAACGCGACGAAATGGCACAGACTGGAGGTCTCAAGTCAGAACTTTCTCGGGGCATGACAGAAAAGTGGGTTACGTACTGACTGTGAATAGGAATGGACACCTTTGAAAGATGGTTTGAGACGTATGCAGTGTGGGATCGAGGAGACCGATGAATGGCTAGATAAACGTAAGTCACAACTTTGTCCTAGCTCAAGAAGCTCACATTGATTTGCTTCCAAAATCTGGTTGGCGGTCACACGTCAGCTGAATGGGATCAAATAATTGCATGTGTACTCACATATCGAAGAGTTTTTCGACATCATTGTCATTCACGAGTCCATGGACAACTATCTCCGGTGTGTGTTGTTCCACCAAAGTTTTGCGAATGTTCAAATTTGATGCAGGACCTACTAAATCGTGAGAAATTACATACACCAGTGTTGCGCGATGCATATTACCAGGCAGGAAGTATTCATCATTAGCTACACCCTGCGAGTAATCACCGTCATAAACACCCAGGGTAACATGAAAAACAGACAATACTCACCACATTGTCGTCATCGTTTTCGGGGTTCGCGCTACTTCCACCTGCACTGGCATTTCCGCCTCGACCTCTCCCTTTCGCCTTGTCTTTATCCTTGTCTAGAGACAAATTTGCAAACAGCCCGATAGGCACGGTGACATCAGGAAGCGTATCCCTGACTTTTTCGACGACCTCTCCATCTGTGGCATCTTCGTCTGCTTCGGGATCATCATCCTCGGAATCATGTGTGGCAACTCCCGAGGGATTGCGCAAGTTACGAAGGAAGTCAGGATCTGCAGTCGCAGGTTGCTTTGTACCGGCCTGCAGGCGATCAAGCCAATCGACAACATTCATGTTATCATTGTCAGATGGTGACGTTGCTGCTTTGTAGGATACAACCGATAGCGGCGTTGCCAGGTAAGGGTTATGTAACTGCTCAACAAATGATATCAGCGAACAAATACATGAAGTATCCCGCGAATAGCCCACCTGCTTGAGGAGCGACTCTATGATCTGATCTTTGTGACGGATCTGAGCCAGGAGATATTCTCGTTTGCTAACAGAGGGAGGGTGATATGAGTATTGTGACATCGTGGAAGACATCGTGGAAGAGGATGAAGACAGAGTAAAAGAATCAGTAGAATCAATAGAGGATGATCGTGAACGGGACATCGGAAGAATAGTCAACGGAGACAAGATGCCACAACGAAGGGGATGTGGTGATGGGACCGAAAAGCAACGGGCTTTAAGTAGAAACAGGGTAAGACTAGTACAACTTGTACTTGGTCCGGAGTGTGGATGACGAATAGAGGCTAGTGGAAACGGAGAAAATGACAGAATGAACGGAACAAAATGACCAACTGAATGGCAGAAGATTGAATGTGGTGCTGAAGGCCGGCCAGATCTCAAGATACACTTGAGGCCAAGGGTCTCGTTTCCCATTTGACTTAGTGGCCAGGCCCCGCATGCCGAAGAAGCGCCAGGGATGTCGGTAAAGAGACAAGCCCCGGTGCCAAAAAAAGGAAGAGAAGAAAGTTACGAAATCAAAATGAAACATGATCGTCGCTTCTAAAACTTGATTTACGACACAAAACGAAAACTTACTTTGGCGCTGTCCTAGGTTTACGACCCTCTACGATGCATGGATGCCCTCCAGTAGCACAACGTTTGCAAGTGCCGGCACCGTCCGGGAAGTCACATTTCATCTGTGGTAACCGGAAAGGGCACAAAACAGCAAACCAGTGTTAGATCAGTGTATCAATCAACCAAATAGGGTCGTAGTCAAAAGAGGAGTGTGCAGTCCATTTCGGATGGAGAAAGTCAAATTCCGAAAATTAAAAAGGGACAAAACAGGAAATTGCGGGGTGTGTTATCAAAGTTGAGTCAATGACCCGAACAGCAGGAGGGATAGGTGGTCAAAGACCGCAGGCCGCAGATGTGAAGAGCGTACAAGCCAACACCGGAGGTTAAGGGATCCCAGTTGCAGGAGCAGCGAAGTCGCCGCGCGAGGAACCAAGGCAGTCCCAGAACGGAGAATGTAGGACACGAGTTGTCGTCGAAGCACGTCATCAACATATCAGATGTCGAGGTATGTCCGGAGTAAAAGTGCGCCGGAGATAGATCATGACCGAATGAATCAATGTGGCAATTGCATGATAGGAGAAGGAACGAGGTTTTGGTGAGTTAATTAGATTGTAGCGCGATAGATTAGAAAAGGAAGTACAGCGTAAAGGAAGGTGACGTACCTTCAGACGCTTGCAATGTGTACAAGCTCCAGCTCTGCAATGACATTCGTGAGAGCGCAGCGTCGGAAGAACAATAAAGAGATGGAAGATGCATAGTAGTTGGCGGAACAAGAATCACCGAGCCGAAAAACACCACACATATGGGGCAAGGAACGTGAGAGACCAGTTCCGGACAGGGAGTGAGCATTAGGCAAGGTGTTGCCATTGTCGGCAGGTGCATTGTCACGAGGCAGTCGTTCAGGGGTCCACAGAGTGTATGAATAGGCGGAAAGCGAAGCGACGGATATGTGATAGGCATATGCGTGTAGAACATTAACCCGGGGGAATCAAAAAGCGGTCACGTCAACATAGCAAGTCGAGGCCATCCAGATGGCACCGGGGCATGTCGAGTGGGCAGTGCGAGAAGTTGAGTCGGCATCAAGCGATTGTCGAGTTGGCAGTGCAGTCGGTGATACAAGTCGCCGGAACGAGAAGACAGAAAAGGTAGCCGGAGTCGGGATGTCGGGATAGGAATAACGTCCGATTACCGGTTGGAGATACAGGCGCCAATTGAATAAGGTTGTTTCAAAGTTTGAATGTCGTAGGACATCGATTGAAATCCGCGGCAGTCAGGAATAGAAGGGTCGATGATACGGATGCAGGGTTGAATATGTGAAGATAAAACCGCAGCAAATGTTCCGGAATGTAAGGGAAAAAATTAGCACCACAGCGGAGCCATCCGGACCAATGCATTAAAAAAACGATACACAAGCCAACGCACGTTCGGCAACCGACGAATTTGAAGAAGCGGATCAGTTCGGAGATCGTTGGAGCGAAGTGCAATGGAACCAACACCAGTCGCGACGTCAGCGGAAATTGTTTGACAGTGAAAACGAAAGTAAAGTCCAGAATCATGGAAATGATATAAGGATGCAGAGCGTGGTGAAGGTAGAAGTTTGATCCAGCGCACAAGTTCATGCAATACCCGTGCATCAAGGTTGATTTGGTCGGTTCGACCGAAGAGTCACCAGAAACATCGTGTCGCATGACACATAGGCAGATCAGTTGGACAGCAGGAATTCAAAATATTTGCATGGTGAGCAGAGCAGGAAAGGAATAAAAAATAAATCACAGCCCGATCAGGACACTATCCGCCATCACAAAATCCGAGAGCCCACTCACTTGCGTTGTCCAGCGAGACCCGCTCCACCACCGGCTGCCCCCGACGCAGACGGCCCCGCCCACTCTATCACATCATCGTCATCACTATCATCGTCACTGCCGCCACCGCCTTGAGATGTTGACGGCCTCGGTCGCTTTGGAACACGAGCCCTTCTGCTTTCTGCCGCAGGGCGACGGGGGGGTGGCTTCGGCGCAATTTGAGGACGCGCAGGGACATCCTGAACAACCGTTGTCGCGGCAGTAACCGGCATGGTTGGACGCTGGTGCATCTGCATCTGCACGTACTGTTGTTGCTGTTGCTGTTGATGTGTGGCTACGACTGGCGGCGATCCCGGGGTCACAGTAGACACCGAAGAGCTTGGAGCGTGCCCCATACCCTGCGTAGGTACAATCATATTGGTCGCCGAGCTTGATGACGAAGTTGGTCGCACCGAAGACGGGTCCTCGGACGAGGATGTTGTCGGGTGGCTTGCGTACGAAGCAGGGGAATGGGAGTCGTGTGAGTGGTGGAGACCAAGAGTGCCTGTTGGTATAAGATAGAGAAGAAAGAAGAGAAGAGACAAGCGTTAGCATGCTGAACTGGAAGCAATGGAATCCCGTGACAAATAGCAATGAAAGATGACAACAAGAAACGGAGTGAAGGGTGGGCGCGATGAGTTAATGACCGAGGCAAACATAAAATCAAATCCGGAGTCACACAGCGCCGGATCGTCAGCGTAGTGTAGCTCCATCTCCTATGACATCGAGTCTTAACCTCGCACCAGAAGAAACGTCCTTGTTCCCAATATAAAATATCTTGGGTGGATGATGATGACAGCTACGTGGTAACCGGAGCGCCAAGAGCTCTCAAAGCTTCGAGATAGTACAGAGTCCCACCATACTAGCTGGCCAACGGCACGTAGTCACATGGCAGAGTCAATTTCAGAGTCCGCCAACCCTCATTGCAAACTATGCGTACTTCGCGGATGTGCCAGAGCAAAAATACGCGCAAAGAAAATACATAAAAGAAGACACTCACCCCCATCACTCAAAGGCGTGTGCGTGTTCGTCGGCGGTGTATGCGATCCGAATGTCGTAAAAGGTACAGGCGACGGCGGAGACATCGAGTGCGCATGCGGTGTAGGCGGCGGGGGCACGGGCGCGCGGGTCGCGTGCTGTCAATCAGTGGAAAGGAGTTTGAGATTACGATCGCCGGTCGATGGTCGATAATCAAGGTGATCGATGGCGTTGATGAGAACGTGTCAATGCCGATATTTTCATATCAGATTTGTTATCGATGAATGGAACGTTCAGGTATCATTTGAGAACGTGGAACGTTAATCGTCAGCGCTCATGGATAAAAGACGAAGATGAAGCACGAAAAAAGGGGAAACCCGTTTCAAAGAACGGATCCAAATAAAAGACGTGGCAAGAAGACTCACAAGGCTAGGCAAACTCTGACTCCCCTGGGCATTCATCGCGTAATACATGCTCTGAGCCTCGTTTGATAGGTAATACGTGTCGGATGGTGGGTAGTGCTGAGACTGTTGTGGAGCATTTGGAGTTTGTCCTGTGCCGTGGACATGAACATGGGATCGAACATGAGTTTGCACATGAGCATGTGTTTGGGGATGCGTCTGGACGTGAGCGTGAAGCTGGGGTTGTGCATGTGCATGGGTTTGCGACTGGATATGTCCCCTGCTGTGAGAGAATCGAGCCTCAGCTTGAACAGGAGCCTGAGTCTGGGGGAAATGCTGTGCTTGCGGAAATTGCTGAATCTGGAACTGCGTTTGAGTCGGAGGCGAAATTTGACTCTGTCCTTGCTGCACCGTATACTGCGGTTCCGCCCGCGGTTCTGTAAATTGTCCTTGCGCAATTAATTGGGATGTACGCTGCGCAGCGAGGGCCTGGCCGGTTGGCTGCTGAGAGGTTGGAGATTCAGCCTGGTGTTGCTGAGGGGCAGGTTGCGGGGGCTGAGGCTGAGTCACGGAGGGGGCTTGTGCCTGAGGTACCTGTGAGTATTGGTGTTGCTGAAAGGGGTACATCTGTTAAGAGAAGAACAACAAACACTTTGGAGAATGGAAAGCAAGAAAAGAAGAAGAAAGGTCGATAAGATAAAGGTAACAAGGGGGATAAGGTCACACAGCAGCGCACTTAGCAATACGCATAAGGTAAAACCCGCCACGAATCAGAATCATGCAACTATAACATAAATTTGAAAGCAGAAATCATGCAAGAAAGTGGAAGTCCAAAGCTCACCTGACTTTCCGCGCCGCGCTGTCTATAGTACGCAGAAGCCCTGGCACTTCCACGTGCCGGACGCTGATGTGGTGGCTGTTGGGGTTGTTGCTGCTGCTGAATTTGTCTATATGCCTGCTGAGGAAAAGAATACTGGTTCGTGTTAGAACCTTCGAAAGTATAGGGCTGCTGATAGGCTTGTTGTTGCTGGTGTTGTTGGGCGAAGTGTTCGCCCCCTTGAAGCCCAGTGCCTGCATACTGCGGATTCCAAACATTCACGGGTTGTTGGCCTTCGAAACCCGAGACTTGGGCTGGGTCATAGAAAGAAGCGCCCATCTGAGAGCCGGTATACCATTGTCGAACATCGGTGGTGGTGGCGGCGGCGGCGGCAGTAGTCGGGTGGAATGAAGTGGGCAGGGAAGAAGAAGAAGAAGAAAGGGTATCTTGTAGCTGATCATTCCGGTTATGGGCTATTGAGACAGGGGGATGGAGATGCGTATGAATTAGAACATATTGGGGGATAAAGTGGGATAAATGTCATGAGTGGTTGGGTAGGACGTAGATGGAATGGGGATACGCACATCCTGAGGACGCGGGCGCATGATCATCATCAGCTGGTGTCCGGCGGTTCGCCATCAGTCTTCAGCCCCCAGCTAGAGTTTGATAGAGTTGTTCGTGAAGATGCGTACGATGGGAATGCCGTGAATGTTTGTGCTGGACTGGCGTCAATGTGACCACAATCTAGCCTGGACTCTGATCTGCCAAGTCCTGACACCTGGACCGTCTTCACCGGCCTCCGGCTTCAACTCCAAAGGGCGTGTCGTAGTATGATTCGTGTCGTTTAACGTCGAACGTTCAGTAAACACGTTGCATAACACGCATGCTGCGTGCAGGTGGCTTTAGAATGAAGACAACAACGCTGACAACAACGAAATTGAAGCAAGTACTAAACGCATGGCAGGTCTCATATTTAACCGACCCGTTAATGGCACAGGGTAAAAACGATAGTGACCTCCTCACGTGACAAGTCCTAATTTGCTTCCGCGGCTTCCCGGGAGTCTCTTGCCGGTCATGATTCATCCTCGTACAGCTCCGCGTCGGTGTGCGTTCATCTGCGTCGTTTGGCATGCGCACAGCCCCCGGTGCAGATTACTCTCGAGAATCTGTGTAGACAACATACGGAGATTCACTTAAACGTGTATGTCTTTGTCTTGCATTGCCTCCCTATGTGTCATTCACTGATAAGAGCTTGCACGTAGCCGTACTCCCAATCCATTGGAATCGAGCCACGTCTTATTACTAGGCATACCGTCATGTTTTTTGTTCTAAATCTGACCCGTCCCATGCATTAGTACTAGCTGCACGAGATATGAGTGGTCTGTCCAATCTACGCAGTCCTTCGTGCCTTCTTTTGTCAATTTTAACGCGACAGGGTGAATTTTTTCTTCGTACCGCATGGTTCACGGGACTAAGTTACTTATTCCTCTATATGTACCTTATCGCTATTCTCCTCATAATGGTGCTAATATTCAGACATCTTCCTGTTTGAGTATCGAGCGGTGCTGTTGCTAAACAACATCTCTTGATTCACGTTGATCCCCAGCTTGATGCGCCCGTTAGCTCTACTTCACGTCACCCTCTTTCACCAATTTCATACTTATTCTGCTAACACCTTACTCTCTTCAGTTCGCCTTATATTCGCACCTCCGACTCCGAACTTCTTCCAATCCCCGATATTCGAAGCTTGCCACTGCACACTTACGGCATCGTCGGTTGTGTGATTTGCCGCATTGGCGTCACCTCAAGGGCTGCGTTCGAGGCTTCGAACCCGTTCGTCCGCATAACGAACAATTGGCGACGAGACCTTCCTCGCAACCTAAGTATGTACTGACCACATCAAGAATTTTCGACAATACCACTGCTGCGCCATGCCTCTTTTCTGACAGCGCATAGTCAGCGTACCTCACATATTTTTATACTCGTAGGTTTTATACCTTCGCGGATATAGCGGAAACATGCCTCTTAGTCGCCTATCGTCGAATTTCTCGGGCGACAATTCATCTCCGGGAAATGTATGTGGTTTCCTATTCCCGGATTCTACCGTGTTGTCAAAGGATTAAAAAATCACAAATGACGTGTTCGCGGATGGTCTTGTCCGTTTATCGTGAAGACCACCAGTGCACTATATCTTCTGCAGCTCCCTTGCGGTTGAGATATTAGCTATCACCCCACCATCTCTGACCATTCACCTCACCTTGAATGATTTTTGGTGTCAACCGATTGCTATGCACGGGTCGTTACTAAGGATAAGGTTGAAATTAACATATGAAACTGAAAAACGCAGAGTACGTTGTCCAATTGAGCCTCTCTCATGTATGTTTTTGGCTGGTACACGAATGGTCCTACCAAACTCGGCTTACGGCTCGTGAGATTTCAGGAATAAATGTACTCGGCTCAAGACTATTATTGTCAGAGCTATCACTGATCAGTACGTTTGCCAAGAAGTAGCACGACATTCCAACACATCTCTGTCCTGGATGTTTAATTCGAAGTCGCAGGTTTTTTCGTGTCAGAAGTGTAGTGACGGCCCGTGGCCCCGGTGACCCGAACAAGAATTCCGCAATTCCGTTGAGGTCGAGACTCTGGACTCCCGGGTCACACGCGTAAAATGGGAATGTTAACGCACCTGCGTGGTGTGCTTGATTGTTGGGATAGAACGTCAAGGTGAAAATCGAGTTTTCTGTGCTGTCGCGTAGAGTCTAGAGTCTAGATGCACCGTGGGTGCCGATGTGAGCACGCGAGAACCTCAGAATCCAGAAGACGACAAGTGGGAATACCTGACATGTGAGTGATGCAAAATCAGACTCGAGCCATTTCATTCAAACCGTACTAAGTCAAAACTTCGAATTCTTATCGGTAAGAATTCTTCTAGTTCGCAAGCACAAAATATCGATGATTCTCTGCGCATAGTCTCTTCAACTTGTTGATCTCGCCAATCTCATTTTGAAGCTTTCTCGAGGTGCATGTTATCGTTACAGCGCCGACAGTGCTGCCAAGAAGTTGATTGCAGGTGAATCCACTCAGAACAAATGCAAAGGGCGCCCAATCTTGAAAAGGCACGCAACAGACAAAGGAGAAACGTAGCGCCGTCACGGTAAAGAAATTGAGGTCCTGGGTATAAGGGATGGAACGGCTCGCACTAACTTCTTGATAAGCACGATGCATTAATAGAAAATAACCAATCTGAGCGGATATATACCAAGTTTTATAGCGCTACTTCCAGGTGTAGCTTTTTATTCGGTTTGGGCGAGGCACACCACCAGTTGTGAGTTGCTGCAGCAGAAGCTACAGAACCGTTCGAACGAAAAATAGAATAAGGGGGGGCGGGGGTTTGTAAATTCTGAGTCTGTAGATTGAATGGGTTTCCATCTTTTAATGATCAAACGAGTCCAACATAACCTGCTCCCAACGCCTGCCATCGTGCGAGCGAGCTGCGAGGCAACATTGAGTATCACCAACAGCAATAATGTGTGCTACCGAATGCTGACCCGCAGCTAGTCTTGAGTCTCCTCTGGATCCAAATGCTTTTCTACCATCCACGTCAGTCCTTCGGGGCTACTACTAGACATCCGTCCTCGGTCTGGACTCTGGACGACACAGGCTGTGGTATGTATGAGTGATTCTGCATCTTACACAAGGGACTCGGAGGAGCGTGGTGCTGGTTAAATGAAAAGGCCCTTTGAATGTACGTCTCTTATCCAAGAGCCTGCCAGTGAGTCATGTTAGTGCTCGTTCATATGTAAATGCTAGATATCATCCAAATTTTGAACTGGCCTGGGTATAGGAACTAGCATGTGTTGTAAGTGTTGCAGCCCACTTGAACGATATGGGGGTAGACGACAAAGGATACTCTACGACGCTTAGGTGCAACTACTAGTACATCACGGTCGACTTGGCACCGAATGCCATATCGATTCATACTGAACAAATAGAGAAATAATATATGCGGTCCAACCGGGGTGTTCCTTCAGAA
This sequence comes from Rhizopogon parksii, assembly GCA_002994865.1. Lineage (NCBI taxonomy): Eukaryota > Fungi > Basidiomycota > Agaricomycetes > Boletales > Rhizopogonaceae > Rhizopogon > Rhizopogon parksii. Next base: position 702 of record PVXU01008783.1, on the reverse strand, counting down.
GAGTGCATAAAGTCCGACTTACGGGAGGATTGGTTACATAAAATGACCTCCGTGTCGTTGACGGTAGCGCTGTCATTCGATAAGCGCTGAGGGTACCCACCATTTGCGACACCTGTGAAGTGAGAGGTGTTTGACCTATACACATCACGCTCGTTTATTTCTGGCTTTCGAAGGGGCCTTTTTGTCACAATCCAGGTCTATAAATACATATTTGGGTGACCTCGGATCAACCTCGGACAGCTAATGTCGTCAAACTTGAAGGTAGCTTGACCCATACTATTTCAAGATCACTGCAATCCTAGTACCAGCATAACATATTATACACTACGGAATATATTCAACTTCCTGGTATACTCGCGCTCCTCTGGCAGTTGTTTCAGCATGCTAGCGTCTGCTCGCAGGTAAAATGTAACTATAATACGAACAGGAATATTAATATTCGAGGTAGCTTCTTTGGGATGAAGAAATAGGTGACTCCCAGTCGGATGACTATATGATTCGCAATGAATCTAGAACTTGTCCTCTACGGAGGGTAATGTCATGGGCTGCGAGCATCTCTACGACGTGATGATCAACACTATAATGCACCAAGCGCGAATAGGGATTTTCCTGCTCGGCTACAATCGCTTTCACTTGCGACAATTGCTCAGGTATTTCCGACTTATGCAATGCAGCCCCGACATTGACGAGCGTGAAGTCGTA
>PVXU01008667.1:7523-28227 GCA_002994865.1 Rhizopogon parksii | reverse complement strand
TGTAGGCAACTCTGCCCTTCATACCTCAAAATGAACTCTGAGGTATGTCGCTAAATTTCATGTTGTCTGCGTCCCTTACACTTTGAAGCTTCAGAAACACCCAGCCACCATCGGTCATAGACACAAGCGGGCATGGAGTACTTCGTGCTCTTCCGTGACCTCCCAGTCGTCTACTGCGTCATGGTTCCCCCAAAAGCTTTACGAAGCATCCCCTTCTGAGGTCGTTGAAGGCGACCTCCAAGCCTATGGCTCATTTACTACCACTGCACCGGCAATCTTATGGCTCCGCTCGTATCTCAGTATTCCCGTTCCTTCCAAGTCGCGTGAAAAGCAACGGGACATGGGGTGGGCTGACGAGTATGATTATGAACGCCTCGAATCCCCTCGATCATCGTCTCGTGCACCGCATCGTCCATCCATAAGCCGTTCATCCTCTCTCAACTCAAGCTTGGGTGAAGGCCCTACCAGCGCTTCATCTTCGCATGACTCGCCACCTATGTCACCTCTTGGTACCTCCACTATGCTCCATCCCATTCTTGAAGCCGTAGAGAGTGCTTCAAAGCTGTCATACCGTACAGTCTGCGTCACATGTCTAAAAACAGGCAAAGACTTCCCCCGGTGCCCCCGGTGTGGTGATATGTGGTGCTCCAGAGAATGTAGGATGCAAGGAAGGAAGAGACACGTCTGTAGCAGGTGATCTCATCACCTATACAATTATTTATGGTAGCCGGGGCGCGATCTGCAATCGGTGTTGCCCGAGTTATTTTCTTAAAAGTGCTTCCCATAGCTAGTCGTGTGACAAGTTTCACAATCATCTTTGACGCACGCGTTACGTTTTAATGAAACCCAATGAATCGAGATGATGGGTATTCATGATGATAAGTATATGGTGTGAAACAGGGTGATGACGCTTTAGACTAATCGAAGACGATTCTTGTGCCCTGCGCGGGGACAATGGCGACATTTTGTAGTTTCTTTTTAGCTTCCCAGGACGGATGAAGGGATTTCTCTTCCTTATGGGTGCCTGACGTGCGGGAAGCAGAGAAGTCACGTCTGTTCTTATCTGGTATTCGGGATCTGCTGCCAGCGAACGGTGCGCCACTCGAATCGCCCTTACCACTCCTGTACTGCCGCTGATCTTTGTGAATGGCAGTGGCGCCAGAAGGGGTGTGGGAACGGTGGGAACCTCTGCTGATATCTTGTTGTTTCATCACATGATTTGCATGCCTTCCGAACTTCTTCTCCCATATTCTGGAGAAGAGGTAGGTTTCCGTTACTTCGTTCCGAAATATAAATGAAGACTTACGCTCTACGTGCCCGCTGACCCCGCCTATTTTTCTTGACTCCGTCAGCTGCTTTCCCTTCGCTGTCGCTATAATCTGTGTCCGAGTCTCCGCGGACAAAACCCACTGAAAGGGAGGGTAGAAAAGCGGATTGCACTATAGGTGCCTTCGAATTCCGCTTAACATCAGGGCCTTGTGGTCCGCGAGGGACACTGGGACCAATATCATCACGTTCGGAGGCGGAGTTGTCTTCGTCATCAGATCCTTCATTACTCATTGAAACAAGCCTCGAGTCCCCCTGCATAGAATGACCTCCATCGCTGACGGTACCTGACTCCCAGCCTTCATCCTCATCTTCAACATTTGCACTCGGTTCACCATCGGAATGAACATTCACCGGAGGGACCTTGTGCAGACCCTCTTTCTCACGTGTCTTCTGTTTCTTCTTTGGAGGTTGTGATACATCAGGAGGCTCAGGGCCGTCTTCTTCCGTCTCGTGGGCCCGCTCTTCAGGGTTTAGCAACCGCCGAAGACCCTTGATGATACGGGAAACATCCGCGGCAAGAACCTTGGAACTAAGTAGCCTGCTTTGGACTTTGCCTTCCGCGGAACTCGGCGCGGCCGGTGCGATCAAGGTCACCGACAAAGATTTTGACATTGCAGATCGGAGGCTAGGATCTTGTGAAAGAAATTTGTCTTTCTTGATCTTTGTCGAGAGAGCTGAATCGGCTATGAGGTCGGGGTCGAGGCTCTGGCGACCCCCTCGATAAGGATGGATGAGTATCAGACGCATTGTATGTGGCTCACCTTGAGAGCTATATGTTGTGCTTCAATAGTTGTGACTGTGTCATCGTCGCCTTTCTGTCTGGGCGAGTTAATTATAAGAAGAACACTCACCACGATGGCAGAAATGACTACACACCTCGCGTCCTTTATTTTCTTCAAAATCTTTTGCGTCTCAAAGGTCTTTGCTTTCTTTGCAGCCTTTCTGACTTCTTTTCTGTCATGGTGCTTAAAGAACGTAGGATGAATGTCTGAGACGATTATTTGAAGACACGACGTGCCAGTTTTTTCTCCAGCTTAGTTCCAATATGCTAGAATGGTACTGATGAAAATCCCGTTGCATGAAATCCCGTTGTAGTGCGTACCTCGTCAGCTTGAGGAAGTCTCTTTCTCTTCGTTTTCGCCAATGGCACCTCAGCAGTTGACATCAAGATAATGTTTGTTATTTCTCCACTGACCTCCTCGAGTTTGCGCGATTAAATCAGAATCAGAACGTACAGCGTAAAGTAGACTCTAGAGCCTCGGGACTTTTGAAGCCGCTGACGTAAAGGACCAACTACAAGCGAGAACTCTCTTCGAGTGTCATCATATGTAATAAAAGTACTGTTCACTTTGTTGCTGACACGGTGATGATGGATGAGGATACGCACGACACCAGACTGTTCGCAGCTTTCGAGCGCCATGACGAGTTCGTAGCAGCTCAAAATACTCTACTAGCGGTCGATTTGTTCGCAGAGCCCAATCGCGAGGAGCAGGATGCAGAAATTGAATGCAGTCGAAAATTAATGATGATTGTAAGTCGTTCATCATATCCATGCACAATGTACCTTGATTAGGGGCGAGAAAGTTTGGAGAATATCAAGAGCAGTCGTATCTGTTGGACCCGTATCTTGAAAGCCTCGTGTCTCCTGTCGCGGGGTGCCTTCGAAAATACGCAATGGCTTGCGTTAATACGCCAGGTGCTCAATCTTCTCGTAACCGTGTCGAACACCTGGCAGATCTGCTTCATAACTATATCAAGTTCCGCGGGTATAAGACCATCAGTCAGTGGCACTGCATGATATATATTTCCCTTCTATTCATTCCAAGCAGCTAGATTCTTCCCTCATGAAGTGGCCGATCTCTCGATTGCCTTGGATTTCATTCGGTTGCCGTCAGGGCCAGTAAGCGAACTCAGCCAATGGGGACTGCGATATGCTGTACTGCTTTGGCTATCTCTCATTTGTCGGATACCCTTCGACTTACAGAAATTCGATGATGCTACTCGACCTGGTGAAACAGCAAATGCAATCGAGGTCGTTGGAAAAGACCGCTTGAATATGGCTGGTTTGGAACGTGAAGGAGCGGCCACGCTTTTGTCACACTTCTATGCGCGGTGAGCTCCATGCATGCGGTAGCCTCCATTTCCTGAGCTTCTTCAAGCAAGGATACCAGGCAGCGATTCGCCTCTTTTGTGGAGTGGTCAATAACGGTCTTCCGCTCTTCGGATATCCTCCTTGTAAGAGAGGGCTTGCCACTTTCAGAGATGCAGCTCATCCGAAGTAGTCTATTGGAGCCCTGCAGGTCCTTTGTGAAGTGGTCAAATCTGCTTCCTCTGAACAGCTGCAGGCTTTTACACGACAGTTCTCGGAAATTACTGATACTTTGGAACAAAGTGCCACTTTGGCCAGTAACACACTGGTTCGAAAATATCGCACAAAACTGCTGTCGCGTGTTGCGTTGCGTCTGATGCCTCCGAAGGTATCTAGGCCTAAGTTAACATGTAATGTCAAATCGCAAACTGCGTATAATTACCACAGCTGATCATTTAATCCGTAATTTCAAGTCCGTAGCCTGGAAGGTGAGACCAGCAACGAGACTGTCCAAGAAGACGTAGACGAGGACACCGACGTTCCTGAAGAAATCGACACAATTTTGGAATCTCTATTCAAGGCACTTCAGGACAAAGTTTTTTTTCCGCTTATTACATGTGTACGTTGATCTAACGAGATACAGGACACTGTGGTACGATGGTCGGCAGCCAAAGGCATTGCTCGCCTCTCCGAACGACTTCCATCAGATTTCTCATCCCAGGTATTGGAGACGATTCTTGGTCTTTTCTCAATCCACTCTGTTGCAGGAGCAAGTGTTTACGACACCCCTGCTATTGCCGAAGCTACTTGGCATGGCGCCTGTCTTGCCTCAGCAGAGATGGCACGCAGAGGTCTGGTTCAGACCGCTTTGCTACAAAGCCTCCTGGGCTGGCTCTCAAAAGTGAGCAAAGCCAGATGACTGGACTAAAATAGTTCATATCTTGATGGCATCAGGCTCTCTACTTCGACATACGTAAGGGGGCCCACTCCATTGGATCAAATGTACGGGACGCTGCGGCCTATGTGATCTGGGCCTTAGCGAGAGCGCAAGATCCGAAATCCTTCTCTCCCTACGCTCGCGAGCTCGCGCAATGGCTTGTTTGTGTGGCGTTGTTCGACAGGGAAATTCACATTCGAAGAGCGGCTAGCGCGGCCTTTCAAGAACATGTCGGCAGAATGGTAACTTTACTTGTCTAACATATGCATTTCGGTGTTCATGCAACGTGTTTTAGGGGTTGTTCCCACATGGTATTAATGTCCTTAGAAAAACAGACTTCTATGCAGTCAGCGTGCGACGGAATGCATTCACTGTGGCTGCTCCACAGGTCGCTGAGTAAGTCGCACCATCACGAAGGACCGTTGATTCCAATAAATGAATTTGTTAGGCACCTCGAGTACAGATCTTCTCTGATCGATCACCTCATTTCGATCACTTTGCGTCACTGGGATGTTGCGATGAGGGAGTTGGGTGCTCAGGCTTTGCGCCGGATATGCGAGCTTGACTTGAAGACGCTGGGGCTAGGGTGCGCTTCGAAGTTGGTGAGGAACCTAACCTATCCACAAGTGACGTTTCTCAATTTACTTCAGGCTGGATTCTTACAATCTGTCGATGTAGCTGATGTGCACGGCGCACTAGCAGGATTGACAGGTATTTCTGAGGCGTACCGATCTCAGGGGAGTGAAGACAGTGCAACCAATCGTCAGAAGGTGCGAATTAAGGTTCTCGATGCGTCCATCTTGTCAATCACATATCAGATATTTGCCTTCATCGCGATTGTGCCCGAAGAAGTCGTTGTGGCACCACGTAACGGGCTTGTACTTGCGGCGACTTGTGATCTCATTGCCAGCAGCTTGACACCATCAGAGGTCGAGCTTCAGGACAAATCATCTGTTCCCCATTGGAGAAATATCGTAGATCAGGCACTGCGACACAGAAGCTCCTCCGTCCAGCAAGCTGCTGCCGCTGCCATGACCACAAAAAGTTCCTTGATGGATTGCTCGCCAGAGGTGCTCAGATAAGTTTGTCGCTTACATTGTCTCAGCACGTCGACTGATACGTCATCATCAATACAATCATCAAGGAATTTCGTCATGGCCCTCAGCCCCTACAGCAAAGTCTGGGGTATACTCTAGGGGTTCTTGACTACAACGCACATCCGCATGCTTTCTCCGAGGTGGTCAAGTGTTTATTGGACAGCGTCCGTTCCAACGTGAGGTTTTCCCGTGTTCGTGGTTTCATGCCGAATGAAACGGTGATTGCAGTCCACTAGAATGTCGAGTATTGAAGCACGTCGAAACTGCTTCCAGGCATTACCCAAGATCATCGCGAATGTACTGCCTCGCCTCACCGAGTGTTCGTGTTTCTATTTCTGTTCGGCGAATCTCCCGGTAAATGAAACTCATCTGCCCAGATCTTGACGCAGAACATATGTGTGGAGTCCTTGACGTGCTTGATAGCGGACTGGATGATTACACGATGGACGAGCGTGGTGACGTTGGCTCGTGGGTACGGATGGCATGCATCCAAGGTCTAACATCGATTTTCGAAGCTCTTTTTCGTATTTCTGGGGGCGTACCTGAATTTGCGAGTTACTTGCCTTCTGAGAGGTATCACAGTGTGATTGCCAGAATCCTTCGCCAAGGTGTCGAAAGATTGGACAATGTACGTCAAATTGCGGGAGAATGTTTATTGCGGTTATTTCGCATCCCGCTCCCGAGCGTTCCTCGCCCAGAGGAATGGCGTATCAAGGGTTCAGAACTCATGATAAAGCTATTCCTAAGGTGGGTCACCATTTCCTTGTACTCCTTGCGCATCTTATTGCGAACAGTGATGCTTCAGACGCTGTAACCGGCTGGAGTGTCGGGGAATGGTTATTTCCAAAAGCCGTAGAGTTGCTCCGCGTGAAGGAGTATAGACCGCCCCTACTGATCGGTCTTATTCTCAGCGTAGGGACTAGAACTGGAAGCACGGTCTGTCTCCTTGACTCCTCTATTTCACATCCCTGATTATGTCACTAGCATCGACCAGCATGTTCGAGTTTAGTTTCGTTTGCGCAGGGTCTTCCGTTGTCCCCCGGTGATTCTGACTACAGTTTGGTGGAGCTTTGTGACGACCTCATTGAGTGCGCACAAGGCAGAACGGCGTCGAATGCGGTTGTGGTCCCGGTTTTGCAAACGTTCAATATGTTTTTGGAGGCAGATGTGTTGTCTCACCTGTCTGAGATTGACCACGGCCCATCAAAGTCAGCTTAGTTTCGTGAATGACTCACACGATTTAACCATGCTTTGCAGATTAACAAAATTACTGAACATTGCGACGAGAAATGTCTCACGATTGAAGAATGTGCAACGAGTGCAGGAGTCCATGAAAATGTGGGGTCTCTTGTGCACGCGATAATAACTCAACTGAGCGTCTATGTAGCGCCGTAAATTTATTGGCCGTTCCCTCGGTTTCGAAATCATCCTCGGAACGAATCATCGACTTCCTTTCTCACCCTTATCCAAAGGTCATATTTTTGCATCACCGTATAACCGTAACGCTGACCATGGGACCAGATCCGGGCAAGCACTGCTGAGTACCTTTACACGTTTATTCAAAGCAGGGAACTCGACTGGGAGGCAGATGAGGCAATGGAAGAACTACTTCTTGAAACAGACTGGTATGGACTGATGATGTTCCCTTTTTCTCACTCAAAAGAGCTGACGTTTTCACAGGTCCTCAGAAAGCATGGAAGTGAAGGTGTCAGCCACTCGCGTCTCGGATCTATTGTCTTCAGCTATTACCGAACAATGAAAAGGTTGCCCGATGCACGGGCTATACCCGCATTCGGTCGCATGTAGATCATATTGTATAAGTGAAAGCAAATGTTCGGTACAGAGAAGGAAGCGAAGTGTTATGTGCAGTTTGAGTTTGGGGGCGTAATGTGGCGTGCGTGGGAAAGTCGGCTTAGAGAGGTCGTACACCTGGAGACGCTGAGGACTTCCGAGCGCTGTGCCCGCCAACATCAGCCTCACCTCTGCATCATGGTTGCAGACCCTCGAATCAATGACAGAGAACTAGCCGCAATAAATGCAGCTGCGGTGACGCGAGAGTACCACGTCCAACCACACCTTGGTGCGTCAGACAAAGCAAAGACGCCGAACCCTTACTGACGAGCCCTCAAGACTACCGCACTGTTTCTGCGATCAATGGGTGAGATTACATGGAATTGCTAATAACTGATCTAACGGGATCTCTACAGCCCACTTGTAGTGCTTGACAATGTCAAGGTGTGCGACGTTTTGCGTGCGTTTGCATTGGCTTTACTCACTACTTTCCGGGCAGTTTCCTTCATATAATGAGATCGTACAGCTAACCTTGCCAGATGGATCGAAGAGAGGGGGCCAGGTTCTGGAAGTTCAAGGAAAGAAGGCGATTGTTCAGGTGTTCGAAGGCACTTCAGGGGTGGACGTCAAAGCAACGCATGTCGAATTCACAGGAAGCAGCATGAAGCTACCTGTGGCCGAGGACATGCTGGGTCGTATCTTCAACGGTTCTGGAAACCCCATTGATCAGGGTCCGAAAGTGTTTGCTGAGGATTACCTAGACATTAATGGTGCGTATCTTTAGACGGGTCTTCACTTGGCCACCCTTGGGATTGAATGGAGCTTAGGATGCCCGATCAATCCATACTCCCGCATATATCCTGAGGAAATGATCCAAACTGGGATTTCGACTATTGACACGATGAATTCCATCGCTCGTGGACAGAAGATTCCTATCTTCTCTGCTGCTGGTTTACCCCATAATGAGGTACATCTGAGGTCAACCAAGGATTTGGAAATGGGCTAACCAAATGTCGCAGATTGCTGCCCAGATTGTACGTCAAGCTGGTCTTGTGAAAGGTCCGACAAAGGACGTTCACGATGGTCATGAAGACAACTTTTCTGTCGTGTTTGCGGCAATGGGTGTCAACATGGAAACCGCACGGTTCTTCAAAGAAGATTTCGAGTCAAACGGTAGTCTCGATCGAGTAACATTGTTCCTTAATCTTGCCAATGACCCCACCATCGAGCGTATTATTACACCTCGTCTTGCACTTACGACGGCAGAGTACTACGCATACCAGCTCGAGAAACACGTGTTGGTCATCCTGACTGACATGTCATCTTATGCAGATGCCTTGCGTGAAGTGCGTTTTTTTTCTTGGTTTCTGTGGAGTCTTTCTGGAAGATGCTTATCGCTATGCGTTTCATGTGCAGGTGTCTGCCGCTCGCGAAGAGGTGCCTGGACGTCGTGGCTACCCCGGTTACATGTACACAGACTTGTCGACAATTTACGAACGTGCTGGCCGAGTCGAGGGTCGTAACGGTTCTATTACTCAAATCCCCATTCTGACCATGCCTAACGATGGTGATGTAACGCATCTTTTTGCTGCGTTCATTCACTGACCGAGATCCCCAGACATCACCCATCCCATTCCCGATTTGACGGGCTACATCACTGAAGGTCAGATCTTTGTCGACCGTCAATTGCACAACAGGCAGATTTATCCTCCTATCAATGTGTTGCCATCTCTGTCGCGGTTGATGAAAAGCGCAATTGGCGAGAAGCTTACGAGGAAGGATCATGGTGATGTCTCGAACCAGTTGGTGAGCTGTGCCTTCATATTGTTCGAGGTGACGATCTCACCGCCTGTTGTACTCATGTAGTATGCTAAATATGCGATCGGCCGCGATGCCGCCGCGATGAAGGCTGTTGTTGGTGAGGAGGCTCTGTCAGCGGAAGATAAACTGGCATTGGAGTTTTTGGACAAGTTTGAGCGTCAGTTCGTAGGCCAAGGTGCGTCGCAGATCGGTCCGGCGTAAGGGATGCATTAATAGTGATGGCTATGCAGGACCCTATGAGTCGCGTACTATCTTTGATTCTCTCGACCTGGCCTGGTCACTACTTCGGATATTCCCGAAGGAGCAGCTGAATCGTATAAGTCCGAAGATTATTGCAGAATTCTATGGGCGGAAGCCTACGAAAAAGGCGAACGATGAGGAAGACGAACAAGAGGAGAAATTAATTGACATGTAGGGGTGACAGTGGCCGAGTATATCGGACATTTATAACTAACGAAGACCTTCGCATCCATCCCTTGTACGTGCTGTACATACACACAAGAACTGCGATGATTCAGATCGGTGGGGAACGTTCTCACAGCGCTGAACGTTGTTATTCATGGCCTGCTGTGGAGAATCTCTTTACGAGCGCTAGTGATACCTCCAAGTCCGATGATCGATAAGATACAGGAGTTTGATATGAAGGGCACGGGCGTTCCCGTCCGGGCAAGGGTCGTCTGAAGGAGCGGACAAGCTGAGGCGCTCTTGGTCTGGTAGATGGGGCCCCCTATACTAGAAGCGTAAGCGATGACAGTAAAACAAAGTCCGCAAGGATCGACCAGGAAGTAAAGAAGGTACGTGAATGAAACCTCCACGACGGCCAAGATAGGAATAAGATCTTGTGTAGGAACGGTGAAGTTTTTCCACGATTGCTGTATGAAATGACAGGTTATGGCTAAAATGAGAGACAACGAGGCTGAAGAGTACGGAATATGCCCGTGGTCTGCGGAATGATCCATTCGTTACGGACAGTTGAAGCCAATCAACGTTGATAGCACGAGTTTTGCCGTCCGATCATGATTTCACGCAGAACCAAAGGAGAGCAGATGGATGAGTTGGAGGGATGGCGAGATGGGATTGAACTTTAAGGGAACTGCGGAAGTTGATGAGGACATTGATGCGAAGTACGCACCATGAACTAGTGGACATTTCATATTTATATATGTATGGATCGACGGACGATGTAAGTAGAGAGGTGGAGCAGAGGCCACCGGCGAGGATAACATTGATCTCCTTGTTCTTGTTGAAACGAAAAGAGACCGCGGAGAGTCTACAACGTAAAGAGTTAGTGTGGTTGCCTTTTCTAAAATGCGTGGGTGAGGCTATACATAAAGTTGATATGTGTGCTTGGACATACCCCGGTTGGGCTATTCCAATCTTGGATGGATATGATACTGGTATAGCAGTTTTACCAGCTAAGGGGTGCTTGGCGGGTAAAATGGACAGGATTGCAACAGTGCCTTACCAAGACAGCCACTAGTTAATATATGTATGTGGATGAGAGACACGTTGAGAGATATTCGACCGTTATAGGTAGCCGAGATTTGACGGTCAAGGGAAATCATGATGAAGGGCCGAACCATGTGAAACGCCGCTATAAGACTCCATTTTCCTAATCAAACTCCATCCACCTCCTACCTCTCCTTGTCCACCCATTGGCCCGTTACCAGATTTCCCTTTACTCTTGACCAGCCAGCCTCCTCGCCTCAACCCGAACCTCGAGGTGTACGGCAGGTAAGTAGCCGTCATGGCTTTTTCCATGTGTTCGCCCTGAGTTGCTAATTCTTGCCTCATATATAATAGTCTGCTCTCAATTTTCCTTTATCTTGAGTCCAAAGCCACTTCCTCACCAAGGCCCACCTTTTTTTCTAATATCTCATATGGGCGATTTGGGTCATCCACTTCATTCACTCAACTGCAGGAAACGCAAACTCAAGTCTGACTCCGAAGATGAATGTCAGCCCTCCCTGGTCCCACGAGACACTTCCAACGATGACATCCTCGTTGACCCACCTTCTCCCCCACACCACCACCTCTCCAATGCCCCAAGACAACCACCCTCCAGTCCTTGGATATCAACAGATACCGCACGCGCAGTATGGCCTTCCGAACACTCACCCACTGAGCCACTCCCCGTCTCCCCTTTGACTCCCACCGACCCAGACTGTCCACAGAGGCTCCACAAGCGCCCTAGAGTCGACACCGACAACCTCCCTTCCTTCAAAAGTCACAGGCGGCCAAATTCATCTGCCAGGACACCATCATCACCTCGCAGTCCTTGGCGTTCATGCCGAAAGACAGACCATCGAGATCACCGTCCACCCCAATCTAATGTCCCCAGAATAGATCCTCACTCTGCTTCCCTTGATACCACCAACGACCTACGACCTATCCCCCAATCTCGCGTCGACCTCACATCAACCCACATACCCTCAATGCACCCCCTTATCAACCGCCAAACCCTGAAAGAACTAGATCTTAACTCTATCCTTCGAAATCCCCAACTTCGTTAGTCTTTGTTTTTCATCGTTTTTGTAATATCTAATCGACTTCAAGGTCATGATCTACTCTTTGATGCTGGTCTACAGTTCCGTCCTACCTCGGGACGACGGAAACGAGATCTGGCAGACAAATACTGGCGCGCTGTTGCACAGGAGCTTGAAACTGGCTGCACCTGTATCTCCTTTGACTTTCAATGGAAGCCTCACGACCTCATTTGTGTCTGCCATCGTGTCCCTATACCTCAAACAGCCACCCCTACTTACTATCCATCACGTCGTGCCGTCACCCTTCGCATGCCCTCTCGCATTCGCCCACTCCTAACAGAGTTCTTGGAAGTACTGCTATTCGTCATTCAACCACTCACGAGCATCTCTGGTACATATGCCAACCCTTCGACTCTGCAGACGCAAATCGAGCAACACGCTGCTCAGGCTGCGCATCTCAGATCTATATTTGATCCGGAGCTGATTCAGCAGGAGTTGCACCATGAGCTCTTTGATCCATCAGGTCTTTTCACTGTGATCGGACAGACGCTTAAAAGCCATTGCGCCCCGATGCGAGACCGCGATGTTGACGCTATGGTCGAAATTGCCAAGGCCTGCGCACCAGGGTGCGGTGGCAGTAAAGCGGACGCGGTCAGGGCAGTTCGAAAGTGTCTTGATATACTGGAGCTCATGAAACTGGTAAGTTGGTCCCAGTGGTAGTTACTTCCTTTCGCTGATATCTTGTCTGATTTAGGATATTGCGAATCATCAATTGCAAACCCTGCGCCCATTCCTCATAGAAACCGCGGGACAATACGAGTTAAAGGCGTTCAAGAGCCGCAAGGGGGAAGGTGCTTCGCTCGACGTTACCCAGAAATGGGTGCAAACAGCATACCAACACCTCATGTCATCGCATACCATTCCTCATCCGTCAGCTCCTTCTAGCTTCATAAATTATCGACAACTTCCTCAAACGCAACAAATTTATTTGAGTGTGTTAAAGGCTCTCACGGACCTCGTTTTTGATCCACCTTCTGGCCCATCTCACACTTCCCCCCTCACGCCACGCGTTTCAAAATCTACAATACCACATCTGCCTTTATACCCCGAAACAACTTACCTGGACGGCGCTCGCCTTCTCGTCCTTTCTGGAGAAGCCTCAGACGCCACCGCTATGTATATGTTCCTTCTTCTATTTCGCCAACTCGTGTTTTCCGACCCTAGCGATCCCACCCTTAAAGTGAGCGATGCTCAGCTGACATCACTCAAGAAGGAAATTCGGGACATTTCGTCATCCCATCTTAGCCAATGCTTCTCGAGCTCCGACTCCGACAATGAAAAATGGGCCAAGATCAGACAGGACATCGTTTTGCAAATTGCCATGCGCGCAAAGGAGGCCCGCTCGGGGCCTTCATGTTCTCAGTCCGAAGTATCACCGCCGCTCGCTTCCGCACCAGATGAGCGTATGCTGAAGCTGGCAGAGCGGTGGTCTGATTCGAACATGCGTCCCCACTCGCCGCTAAGCAAGATGCTGCGCAACAGGATCCGCGACGCTGTTTTCAATCAGGTCGTGGCGCTCACTTTCCCGTCACGCGACTCCGCGATGTGCCTCAGCAAGCCTTTGGACTGTTCCCCCCTCGCGTCGACCACGCCTCCTTCTGTGTTGGCGTCGGGTATGGAGCCACTTGTGGATGAGATTCGCCTCCTGTCTGAACGACTGTCGAGGTTGGCATACATTCACCTCCGCGTGTATCTTCCCTTGTATGAAGAGGAAGGATTCGCGTCATCGGTCTTGGATAGCTGATTGATTTTATTGTACATATATTTTTTTCTACTGTTCATATATCCTGCTTCTCGCCATCACGGTTTTCTTTCATCTTTTTTGATCCCTAGCATTGGTCTCTTAGACCCTCATACACGATTCTTACGAAAGCTGATGAAAACCAACCAAGCAATTACCTTACAGTAGAAAATGGATAATACCCCCATTCGTTGACGGTAATCGAGGAACCGACATGTAATTTTACTAAACGAACTTTCTACGTTTCGATGGCTTGCTCCCCTCTTCCGCTAAAGCAAACCGCGCGGGTCGCTTCTGACCACCTCCAGCGCTGTCCCCCGCTTGACTTGCGGGAAACGGACGCGACTTCTTCTCCTTCTGACTTATTTTCTTTTGTTTCTTCTCTATCGCCTTCTTAACGGCGCGTTTACCTCCACTCGACGCGATCTCCTCATACCTCGCCTTCATGAGCAACTCCTTTTTCTCGGCTATCGAATCGAAAAGAAATGATAAGAAAAAAAGAAGTCGACGACAGAGAGAAAGCAAAAACGCTCTTACATGCTTTCATCCACCACCCCGCTTTTCCGTGCTGCCTCTTCTCTCTCTCCTCGCGCGTAGCCTTCTGCAGAGCGTCCGTCTCGACCTTCTCGCGTTTATCTCGATTGACGCTACTCTCGCCTCTCTTCACAGCAAGCTCCAACCGATCGATTTCGCGCTCCCGTTCCGCGCGCAGGTCGTGCGGAGAGTTTGCGAGCAGCTTTCGCGCGCGCTTGAGGTTCTCGCGCAGGGTTTTGAGTTCGTTTGAGTGGAGGTTGGAGAGGAAGTTGTATTGCTCGCGGAATTTTTCGGGTTTGTAGTCGCCTGTTATGTGTAGGAAACGGGGGTCTCGAGGTTGCTGTTTTTATATATATGCGTGAGTTTGTGACGGTATGGGGGCGGGACGCACTGGTGCTTTGGATTCGACCACCGTTCGCCGACGGCTGACAGGCCGCTTTGAGGTTATCTCCGTAGGCCTGTGAGGTGGGATGGAATGATGAGGGGTGTAGGGGTAGCAAGCACTTACGCATGTTTGCTGGATCTTTTGGCGAGATCTTTGCGTATTTTAGGGTCCCTTTCTAGTTTTTCCTTGCCCTTGCCTTTGGCGGCAGTTGAACGTGGGGGTTCGTCATCATCGCTCGCAGATGAGTTTTCGGATGAGGCATCAGACTCGGACTCGGAATCGCTCAAAGCGCGAGCTTGAGCGAGGGTGCGTTGGGCTTTGCGTAGCATGCCTAGAGGCAACGATGATAAATCTTGGAATATATACGTGTGTCAGTTCCAGACAAAGTACAAATGCTAGAAGGCAGAACCATACCGTCCTCGAGAGACCGCTGAAAGGAGAGCGCGTTAGCATATCTGCGTCAGCGACAAAGAAATGAGAGAGCGAACTAGATCTCGGGAAGGCTTTGAAGATGGAATGTCATGGGTGTCGTCGTGGTCTATTTCGTCTTCTGCTTGGCTCTCTGCTTCACTATCTATATCCACCCACTGTACCACTCGAGGCGCATCCGCGTCCGCGTCTTCATCTTCATCTTCATCGTGACCAACATCAACTCCCTCGTCAGAAACGCTCTCCGAACCGCTACCTGATTCAGACGATGCTTCGGACTCGTCATGTTGCTCGTTCTCGGCAACTGACGAGAAATGCACGGACTTTGGTTGAGTGTGCCGCGATGCTGACTTTAGTGGAATGCGACCTGCCAGCGGGAGGCGTTTTTGGAGCTTCGCTGGTGGGCGAGTCTTGTGAAGCATGTCCTGACACTGAGAAGACAAAATATCTTGAAACAGAAGGAACGACCCGACTGTCTTCCTTCTTTCAAGGCCAGGATTTAGGATTAACAAAATATCATTGCCATTGCCGGTATCAGTATCGGTGCACAGCCACACCCATCCAAGCCGGGTGCACTTCAAGTTCGTTGGTTAGTCTCCGTTCAACGCTCAAGCTCTTAACTCTCAAGTCTCGAATTTGATGGTTGGATGATGTTGCAATATTCGAATCTGAGCATGCTGGAGCCTTCAAGTTATCGAAGCTCTCCTGCGTAAGACTAACCAACGATAACTTGAAGAGGCTCCTGATAACAATCCGTACTGGCATGATAATTAAAGTGAGTAGTATCATCTATATCACTGATCAAGCCCCTTCATGTAGCTCCCAGGCCCTCGTGGCAGATAATGACTGCAGGTCATGACACTACTTGATTGGAAAAGTGGTAAGGGTCCTACTCAGGCTGAGTTAGATCATTCATCTATTGAGTTGCATTCATGTTTTCAAAGGACAGAAATGGCATAACGCAAACGTCAAACTCCGACGTGGCTCCTCATGAGGTCATGGTTGACAGTCAACTCGGAAATACTGAAGGACCGAGTATCTTGTTTCTATTTGGTTTACCTTATAGGTGAGAGACTAGTACAACGGCCCCCTTCCAGAAATCTATCCATGCTAAGGGCTACGATGAAACCGCAATGCACTCCCCTTTTACGACCTTTTGAAAACACGTAGCCTGATCAACCGCTCTACTGGCGTATCCACTAGAAGGCTGCGGAGGCTATATACGCGGATAACTTGAATGCCAATTCGACCGCGTTGCACTTAATACATCGAACTTGGGAATGCTCGTACGCTAGTGCGTATCTTATCTTTCTGCCGCAGATTTCGTCACCGTTGCTTCTACTAATGAACCCATCACATAACAACTTGGATCACAGCACACCACTCAATTCGACTGGAACTCGCCATTTTTGTTTGGAGCATGACGTCTACTGCCCCTTTCATGCATTGTCGTCGAATTTCTCGCATGATCGCTAGCGATGGGCACGTAGCAGTTTAGTATGCTTCCGGAGCGGTTAGGATATCTCAACAGGATTTACTGGGTGATGATTGTGCCGTTTTTCCAAACAGGGGCATGACGTTCACGGCACTTTGTATATCAGGCTTTTCATTTATCACCTCTACGAACCGCATATCGCATGTAGAAGGACTGATCACCGGCAAATTGACGGCACTGCGGTATCTTAAAAAAAATCAGCCCTGTCTGGATTACAATAGATGCACTCAGGAGTCGGACCGCGTGTCATCCTAACAAGTTCATGCCTTCGCTCGCTGGCAGGCACCTCCTTAAGATGTTACTTGAACCTTGAGAGAGTGAGTGATTCCGCAGTGATACGCTTCGACTATATCTTTCAG
Organism: Rhizopogon parksii; assembly: GCA_002994865.1. Classification (NCBI taxonomy): domain Eukaryota; kingdom Fungi; phylum Basidiomycota; class Agaricomycetes; order Boletales; family Rhizopogonaceae; genus Rhizopogon; species Rhizopogon parksii. The sequence continues at coordinate 11,674 of PVXU01008667.1, read as the reverse complement.
TACCACCTTGTACAATGATTTCCTTCATGGGCAGCATGTTGATTCTGGTATCCAATTCGGCTGATCCTGGAATCAGCGGTGCTCTGCATGCAGTTTAAATGGTCCTTGGTATACCACATTGGAGTGTGTCCGGGCTGAGCACCATCGTAATGGACCCCCGGAAGAAATACCAACCTTACCACAGACGATATGAGATTCAAACGCCAGGTAACAATCAATTACAATACAAATTCCACAAGATGTGATTTCATGATGTTCGTCCATTCAGTTAACTTTCCAAAACAAAAAAAAATTGAGCACATTTACACTCCACGCAACACTGCCATCAAATCTCCGTCGCGCTATTAGACAGGACAGGGTTGCGATCAAATTTCGAATTATGGGCTGTAACTGTAGGAAGGGCCGTAAGCGTGGAAAGTGTCAGGAATTGAGACTAGAGTGATGGTCGATTAGGTTGTTGTACAGCTCGTAGGATGAAATTATGGACTTACGAGCAGTTTGGTGATCGTCGTCTGGGGTTACATTCCATACTTTGATGTTAAAATCACCATCCAAGAGATTAACGCCAGTTGCCTGAGAAATTTGCTCAGACCGAGTCGGATATGAATGGGGACGGTGGGAAGCTCACCCAGATCGATGTCGTCCTGTTTAATCAGGGACATCATCACAACGGAATTATAGGGGAGGCCTACAGGGAAATATTTCGCCCTGCATCAGGGGAGTATGACATCGACGATGAGCAAAGAACAGGGAGAAGCACTCGCCAGGTAATATCGTATTGTTGACTAATTGTTCAGAGCCTATCAGCATTTGGGTAAAAGACAGGGGTAATGTTGCCAGTGGTCCATCCAACATGCTGACTGTAGAGCAAGAGGCTGAAGAGGGTCAGAAGGCCCGGGGTAAGGATGAAGGTTGCGACGTTGAACATTGCGGAGATGCTTCCATTTGGTATTCTGGTATATTTCAAAGGAGTTTGTAGCTCGTTCGACTTAAATGAAGCTGTTCGACGGGTCTGAGCAGAGCTGCAGGCCTGGTATTTGTACCAGCAAGGACCACGGCTAGTAGCCGAGTGACGCCGTCAGGGCAAGTTGGCAAGGACGCCGCTGTAGTGGCAATTCAGTATTCAACTCTCGAGATGTTCCGCGCCACACGAACTTGACGGGTAGTTGTGTGGAAGCATTCGCAGCTTATCATCACGGTATGCCTGAGACAATGCATCAAAAAAACGTAATTCACTACAGACTACTACAGAGCACTCTGTAGTACTCTGTAGTAAAATCCAACCCACTGATGTGACTTCATGATCCAATGGAATCAGCAATTACGTTAGTAGATAAGCGTAGCCGCAGTGATCAGGAAAGAGCCGCAGACGTTTGCGTCTTATTGGCGCATTGGCCTCGTCCAAAGCGCGTGCACGTCCATCGCTAGCAACTTATCGATTGATCTTTTGTCGAAGAAACCCATCCGATAACTTGCTAGCATTGGTACTGCCACTGGCCAATGTTACTCGGCTCCATAGTAATTTCAATCTCCACACTTCTGTGATCTTGACTGCTAACTGGTTTACAAGCGAGGGTACCTTGTCGACAATCGACCTAGCGTTAAACAATGTTGCTGATGTAGCTTGGTTTGACTTCTCCGAGAGCGCTGTGCGCAGTAGGTTATGACAGACACAAGGCCGGCAGTCTCGTGTGCATTGTGGAAAGGGCACAACGCCAAACCAGTGCAAATACTGCACGCGACGCGTACATTAACGCGTTTAATTGCATTTATTTTTGAAATTTCGTGGTTGTTTGCCGAAAGGGTTTCGGACACGACCACGACGTCTACCTTCACCTTCAAACACTTCCTGTTCAACGTTCTAGACGTCGTGGTAATTGCCCGTTTACTGCCATGGCAGTCATCACTAGCCTGCCTACACCACCGGGCACTTCTCACAGAGACAAGGACAGCGGCTTTCCTGGCTCTCGTGTGGCCTGGACTCAACACAACCAATATCACATCCTTACAAGTCCAAAGGGTCCCGTTCCCCTGCCCTCAACTGCCTCTCGGCAGCTCCCGACCAAGTCCATCCTCAAGAAATCAGTGCCCAGGCTCCTCATCGTACAAGAGGAGGAACAACGAGAAGTAACTCCAGAACCAGAGGACCCGCTTGTAAATCTGTCGTATCTTACGCGACCTGTGTCTCAAATCCTGGCGTCCGAGACGTCCTTTACCGATCTCATTGATGCCTACGCTGTCCTTGCGGCCCGCATTAGATCAGCAGTGATAGGCACAACTGACGCGGATGCTTCCTGGCCTCTGTTCCAACCAATTCGTAAGAATACGCAGCCCTTCACTGACGCGGTATGTCGTGATCTCGGCAAGGCACTTGTGGAGCCCAAGGCTCCTGAACTTGAAAGTGAAACAGAGGATCCCTTTACTTGTGTGGAAGAGGAAGAACTTCCCTTGCTTTTACCTTCTCCGAAGCAGAGTCCCAAGAAGAAGAAACGCGGTATGTCGGCTGGGCAGGCAAAGTACGCGCGAGATCTCTGCACGACCTCGCACGCGGTGATGCGGCTACTTGGAGCGGTTTTTACTCTTCCTGCTGTCTATCGTATCTTTACAGGTGCGTTTCTATTGACATTATGAAGCTTAGCCTAACAATCTCCTAGACGCGCAACTAGGCGAGATGTTGACTGCTGTTCTGTCCATTCCCTTGGCCGAGGTGCTCCCGACCCCCAATGGCCGTAAAACGTGTGCACTATCGATATGGCTTTTACAAGTCCAGCGTCTACCAGAGGAGGTCCTCGTACCAGCGAGGTCCCGAATTGCTTTTGCTCTGCGCCGAGGTATGGAGGGTGAACTAGGCAAGGAAGGCAAAAAAGGGTCCGCCTGTGATGGCCTAAAGGTTAGAAAAGACATTTTAGCGTCAGTTTGGTGCTTAACTTCTACTGCAGGCAATTCATGATCTTTCTGTATATCAACCTTCAACTTTCGTACCTGCATTCACAGAGTTGCTTCCATCCATACTGGCAAACTTGCTCGCCCCAACGCTGCTTCTCCGCACTCAAGCATGTCACGCCCTCGGTGGTTTCGTCCTAGCCTGCGTTTCTATCCCGCAATCGTCACTGCAAATGCGCATCTCTAAAGCAGTCGCAAAGTTCCTTACAGATACTACACGTTCACCTGAGAAGAAGAGTCCGTCAAAGCCATCATCGGACCCAGTAATCGTTCGTACGCTTCGCACAACGTTGAACGCGTCGGATCCCCAACATGCAGCACAAGGACCTGTTTGGGCCCTTAGCGTCATCGCGAGCTTTATCGTTTTATTGGGGCCGGCGGTCTACGCGGACGTTCGATTGACCCGTATTATCTCGGCGTTACTTCAACTCGCGGTGCGCAATAAGAAAAGTTCAGTGCGAGGACTTGCTTGCGTTACATGGCGCTGTGTTGCTTGGGCCTATTTCCGTCCATGCTCCTCAATAGTCTCTGATAAAGAGGTCGATGTAAACGGCAAGGACGTCGACCTCCTCCGCGAGAACTACTGGAAACTTCTTAAATCCATTACTGACATGGGTGCCGGTGTGGCAACGGTGGCCGCTCTATTGGGTGATGACTCCGACGACGAGGATCGCCTATCGAAGGCTCTGACTCTGGTAAAGGCCATGATCAAGAAGGGAGGCCAAACCTGTGGCGACGGAATGGAGATTGCGAGGATTCTAGTGAGCGCCGAGAACGTCGGGGAAGCCTGGAGCATGAACAAACTTATTCCTCATTCCCTTTTTTCATCCAATCCGGGTCTTCTCACAGCGGAATACAAGACATTAGCTACCGCCGTGAGGCCAATATTGGATGATTGTCCTCAATTGACCGATGTTCGGTCCCTGACGAGGGACGAGTTGTCTCGCAGTTGGGTGTTCGATAACCTAATTGACATCTGGAGATCCGGACTTGCATGCCTTGAGCTGCCAGACGATAGCGGGCCACCGGTAAGTCATACGCTTAGGTTTTAGTTGCACGACTGACTATTGAAACGTAGCCCGAAGTCCTTGCCATATGGGAAGGCTTATTAAAAGCCAACGTGGCGGTCTTACAAGGTGTGTATCAGTTCACTCTTCATCTGCTCGATGCTCATGCTGGACTTAGATGAAGGCGATGACGACGGAACT
>PVXU01008662.1:5671-27853 GCA_002994865.1 Rhizopogon parksii | reverse complement strand
ACTACTTAGTACTCACTGGGGGTTTGGGTTTGTCCCACAGAAATTTGGTCGCAGCCATCCATGACTCTCCCTACAACTGGATGTCAGATATCGAAGAAACATGTTCTGCTGTCAGAGATCTTGGCAGTGACCTCGGTCATGCGCAAGAATTCGCGCTGGGCATCTGGAGCTCATACTCTCACAGCAAGAGACTCTGCATTGGCGAGAGATCTCGGTTTGCGCAGGTCAACTCCTAGTACAGTCATTCAAAAGAATGGGAGGCTCTCTCAAGAGGCAGACTTAATGGGCGGCTTTCAGGAGTTGAGACGTACAATCTGGGACGTCGACGGTAGGTCTTTGCACTGAACAAGTATAACAATATCTAATTACTTCGACAGATATCGAAGCGTTACCTTTACCTGTGCTTCTTGGTCCCTTCTTTGCACTAATTCGTTCACCTCTGTCTAACGGACCTATAACCTCCGCTGCACTCTCTGCACTTCACAGCTTTTTTGTCTGCAACCTAATTTCTGGAAACTCAATATCGTTGGAGCCTGCCCTCGTTGAGCTCAGTGGCACTGTGTCGCATTGCAAATTCGAAGCCAGTGATTCTTCAGGAGACGAGGTTGTCCTCTTGAAGATCATGACCGTGATACTTGATTGCATTGTCACAAACAGTGTGGGTGGGTGTCTCGGAGATGTCGAGATTTGCGAGATGTTGGAGACCGTCTTAACGACTGCTTGTCAAATGAGGTTGAGTGGTGTGTCCGAGCCTCTGTTCACCTGTGGTATCCGCTGACGCCACGTAAACAGAGATTTTGCGGCGTTCTGCTGAGTCCACCATGGTTTCCATCGTCAGGACCATTTTCGGCCGACTTCATGCTCTCGATCCTACTGCTGAAGAAGCCAGACTCCTTGTGACCGAAGAGGAGCTTCAGCACGGAGAAATTAGTATGTCTGTACCTGCCAACGCTACTGATACCGGCGATTTCCTGTCGCAGGAATCAGAAGGTGTAACTTCAGCTGAACAGGAGGGTGCAACATCAGTTACATTAGAGGATACTGAGCGTTCCTCAGCAGCTGAGGTTGAAGTTCTACCCGAGACACCTTCAACCTCAAGACCGTGTAAGCTTCCAATACGGCTCTCTGCTTCCTAAGCTAAACGGAATGTAGATGGTCTACCAGCTCTTCTGGAACTCCTTCGCGTGCTTGTCAACATTTTGGATCCCAATGATCAAGTCCACACCGATTCAACACGCCTAACTGCACTTGTAATTCTCAATTCTGCCATCGAGACATCAGGAACAGTCATGGGCGATTATCCTTCACTGTCATCCCTTATCCTTGATCCTGGATGCAAATATCTTTTCCAGCTCGCACGCTCCGACCATCCATCTGTTCTACAGGCAGCTTTACGGACTATCACGACGGTATTCCAGACCATGCGAATACACCTTAAACTTCAACAAGAGCTTTTCCTCGCCTTCAGTATCGACAGGCTGGCGGCTCCGCCACAATTGAAACCAATAAACTCTAAGAAGAACAATAACCCCACGTCTCCACGTCCTGGCACCCCTGCAATTGGAACACCCATCCTTGGCCCAGTTGATACTGAGCTCGAGCTTGACAAGGGGAGTCCAGTTCCATCGCGACCCCCAGTTCAACCTGCCCGCGGTGATACCCGCGATTTGATGTTAGAAACTCTCAGTCAGCTCTGCCGGCATCCGAGCTCCATGGTAGATCTCTATGTCAACTATGACTGCGACCTAAACTGCGAGAATCTATTTGAACGCTTGATCGAGTTTCTTACTAAGGTCGGTCGTTACGGCAAAGGTTGTGCACTTGTCGTTGAAGTGCTTGCCTATATAGGGCGTATACCCATGGCAATATTCTTCGGCCTTTGATGCACAACAATTACACTCTCAGTACTTATGCTTGGATCTGTTGCTTGCGTTCGTGAATGACATGGCAGCGCGAGCTGAGGGTGTTGGTGCATTCAGTCCTGCTTTGTTCAATGTTCTCATATGTTTTCATCTTTTAGCGAAGTGAACCATGGCCTTCCGTGAGTGTTCATCACTTCCATCCTCGATTGTATGTCAGGGCATAACACCACACAGGATTTTCTTTCGACAGATTCATTGAGGCAAGACAAATCTAGGAAGAAGCTCGTTCTTACTGGAGCAGCGCGCTTCAACTCTAAGCCAAAGAATGGCATTGCATTTCTTGAAGAGAACAAGCTTATATACTCTGACCTTTCACCGGAGGTATCACGAGCACGCAGTCTTGCTATCTTCTTGAAGAGCTGCACGCGTTTGGACAAGCGACTGCTGGGAGATTATATCTCAAAGCCAGACAATTTGGAACTTCTGAAGGAGTTTATTGGGTTATTCGACTTCAAAGATGTACGCCGGTTCTCATCTATACTACTCACTGCATTAATGGACTTGTGGTGCGTAGAAACCAATTGCAGATGCCATGCGCGAGATGCTGGAAACCTTCCGACTTCCTGGAGAATCTCAGCAGATAGCTCGGATTACGGAAACTTTTGCCTCGATCTACTTTGCGTCTGGACCAGGTATTGTCCTACACTCAATAATATGACCATTGTGTTTATGGGAATACAGCGGAAATCAAGACAGAAGATGCAGTCTATGTGTTGGCGTACTCCGTGATCATGCTTAACACCGATCTTCACAACCCGCAGATACGAGTGAGTTCTTGCACTTCTTCAGCGCCTCATCTCACCATGTAACAGAAACGTATGGCCATAGAGGATTATCAACGCAACCTGAGAGGCGTTAATGGTGGCGCAAACTTCTCACCGGAGTACTTGGTGGGTGCTATCCGCTGTTGAATCTTATCTGTGTAGCTCACTTTCTGCAGCAAAACATCTATGACTCAATACGCAAACGTGAGATTGTAATGCCTGAAGAGCATACCGGCCAGCTTGGCTTTGAGTACGCTTGGAAAGAACTGCTCACCCGTTCACGGCAATCGGGTAAGTTGATTCATGTAGGAATGGTGGTTGTAGGTGTAACTTGGCTCGTCATAGGTCCGTTCCTGATGTGCAATTCGGCCTTGTTCGACCTTGATATGTTCAAAACCATTTGGAAACCGCTGATCTCTGCCATTGCGTACGCGTTCATCAGCTTTGACGATGATTATGTTATACAACGGGCAATTTCCGGCTTCCGTCAATGCGCAACGCTAGCAGGCCATTTCCATCTTCCGGATGTATTCGATTTTGTGGTTGTTTCACTCTCGCAAGCGACTAGTCTGCTATCTGAGAACTTGCCAACCCAAGTCCCTAACTACCCAGTGGTCGAAGTAGAAGGCCAGTCAGTCACTGTATCATCGTTATCGGTCAACTTTGGTACAAACTTCAAAGGCCAGCTGGCGGCCGTAGTGCTTTTCAATATCGTGAATGGAAACGGAAATGCCCTGCGCGAGGGCTGGACACAGGTGAGATAACACGTCAGGCGGAAACATTCTCTTTTGCTAAACAGAGACAGATCTTTGAAATGTTCCAAAACTTATTCATACATTCATTACTCCCCACGCGCATGCTCCAAATGGAGGACTTCCTAGGTGGTGTCACTATGATCCCCCTTCGCGGAGGCCAGCCTTCGCGACCGGCGGCGCGTAGTGATGGAGGACTGTTATCAACACTGTCCTCGTACCTCATGACCCCTTACAGTGCCAGCTCCGATCACATTGTTCCTGAGGCTACAGATTCAGAAGTGGAGAGCACGATGTGCACTATCGATTGCATAACATCATGTCGATTGGATGAGCTTTACGCGCAGACCATGTAAGTCTCATTCAGCTAATGAGCCTCCTTTCCTCAGAATATTATTGCAGACAACTTGACTCTGAAGCATTGGTTGCCGCAATCCGGGCACTGGAGGCTCTTGCTCATGAGCGGACAATTACGAAATGGAAGCATGAGTCTGACGAACTAACCACCGCGTTCAATACTCCGTCTGCAGGAGATGGCACGTTTACTTTGCCTTATGACCCTGCGTCCGTGTTTCTTCTCGAGACCATGGTCAGCATTGCCTGTCAAACTTCGCGGTATATCGAGGACTTATGGCACGTATCTCCATTAAGTCCTGAATTTCTATTAAATTTCTCCTTAGGCCGATTCTGTTCGAGCATCTGTCCGCATTATTATCCGCATCCACGCACTATAGTATCCTGCTCATCGAACGTGCGGTCGTTGCATTGCTTCGACTGTGTCTTATTCTCGCTCAAAAGGAAAGTAATTTGTCCCTGCATAGTTCTTGGCAACTGAGTGGCCGATAGAAAACCCTTCGAGACCAGGTCTACCTGTCACTTGATTTGATTGCTGGGCTTCCTCCGATAGTAGCCAATTCCGTTGCCGAACAGATTGTCGCAGGCATGACTTTGATTCTTCAGAATCGTGATATTGTCAGGCACGATTAACATTATGATATCTGTGTATCTATCGCTCACTAATACCAACAGTTCCCAAACCGAGTGGAACATCGTGTTTGCTACCCTACGGTCAACGACTTCTCATCCGGAGGCTGCTCGCTCGACATTCAACTTGATTCTCAGTTTTGTCGCGGACGGTGACTCACAATGGGTAATACCGGATAATTTCTACGGTCTGATTACACTCTTGGATGAGTTCGCGACGTCTGCTGGTCGGGTGATCACAGTTCCCCAGAAAGGACGACGACTCCCTTCGCAGCCACCATCTGAGTAAGCAACTGTTGCCGATAAGCGACCTGCATACTGATATTTTCCAGCGCTGCGCCTATCGAGCGTGGGAGGCGAGCAATTGATATCTTGTTTGACATGAAAAGGTTCATTTCGCGCTTTCCTCAGTCCCCTGGTCTGCAAACGGGTCAAGGTATGTAGGTACTTGCAATCCCATATACCTTAACAGTTACCGTGGCATACAGCCTGGCGCCAATACTACCTGCCGTTGTTATCGTCGTTAGGCAAACAGTCGACAAACCCATCACGACTTGTACGACATACTGCTATCAACCAACTTCAACGCCTGTTACTTGGTCCTCGATTGGTACACGACCAAAGCGACCATGGTCAAGTCGAGGAGATTTTCAATAGCGTCATCTTCCCCGTTCTTGACGAGCTCCTGAAACCCCACGTGCAGCAATTTGATCCACAGGGCATGTCGGAGACTCGGTTACGGGCCTCCGTCTTACTTTGTAAGGCATTTATGCACTTCGAGGTCCGGGATAGTCACACGAAGGCAGACATCAGAACCTTGTGGATCGAGATTCTGGATCTGCTGGATAGGCTGATCAAGGCCGAGAAGACCGAGCAGCTAGTAAGCCTTCCCTTGATACTTCATGTCATTCGGTTCTTGATGGGAATCCTCAGTACGAGGCCGTATCGGAATCTCTCAAGAACGTGGTTCTTGTCATGAATGCGGCAGAGATTCTCGTGCCACCTTCTCAGGACGACCAACGTGATGAGCAACAACGTTCATTATGGACAGCCACGCAGGCCAGGCTAGACCGATTTTTGCCAGGTTTCCTGACGGAAGTCATACCTACTCCGCAGCTGCCGTCCTCGACGCCCATCGCGGTGTCCACATCTGCAGTGCCTGCCGTAGTACTTCCCACGGCTTAGTACACATGTACAATAGAAGTGTTATCGAGCTACTGAATACTTTAAGAAGTTTAAGTTTAAACCATTTCTAAGTCTTCTAAAAATGATCAAGGGCGTCAGAAGAACTTCATTTTGGATGTCCTGTGTTCATTGGTCATCAAAAACACAGCATAGACTATGGGGTCTGCTGACCTGACACGAGCATAGATAGCAGCGAGTGTGACTAACGGCGCAACGGAATACGCCACAAATCGCATCGAGAGGTGGCTATAGGATCTCACCCAAGTGGACCACGCGCCTCCAAGATGAGCGGTGATCAGGAGCAGAGGGAATAAAACGTAGCCAGACAGCCTGCGAAACATGATGTGAATTTCCGTTGGCATCCATCAGATTGCCCACGCTACCTGTGGTATTTCCATATCATCTTGGCTTTCATCCCTCCGCCAAACGCGGCACCCCCATACCACACACTTCCACCGCCAAGTAACACCTGCCCCAGGAGCCATATGACTGAAACAAGTCCGAAAATCTGTGACGGATTGTTAAGAGCATTGCGATGAAATGAGTCTAGGGACTTGTTACCCCATGCCACGTCGCGAAATGTCTGTGTCCGTGACTGAATTTATGAATTTCGATCGCTAGGGTGCCCAAAGCGATGCAAGGCACGCCGACTGCGAGCATCATTCTCTGGTGGCGTTGCAAGCCAGCTGCTTTGGTTTTGGCGTGTGCGGTTGGCTGGAGGGTCAGGATCCCTGGAGACGGGGGGTAATGAAGTGGGCTCATAAGTACTTCAGAGTGGCGGTTGAGTACGGACCATAAGTGAAGCATCCAAGGCCTAAGCTCTGGAGCACCGGGTGCACAGGGAACCATCCTAGTCCTGCGGGGTCGTTGGCGAAGACGATGAACCAAGTGAGGCCTACAAAGATCTAAAAGCACCCGCTCAGGGGTCAAACTCATTGCATGTTACAAACCAAGTACTCGCCAGCATGGAAACCTGCCATGATTTTTGAGTGGTAAATAATAGTAGCACGAGGATGCACGCACCAGCGCTCCGTAATACGCGAGTTTGTCTCCCAGCCTTTCCTCGGATTTCTCGGCGCGGTCAGAGCCCATGGTTGGTACTGGGAAAGGCAGATGATCCGCTGAGTCAGTCCCAGGCTGGGTGGCACCCAGTAATCGGTATTGCTCTTCGGACTCCGTTAATTCGTTGGAATTACGCTCTGACATGTGGTGGTAGATAGTCAAACCAGTCTCTACGTGGCACGCGCTAAAAAGTCATCCCAGGGCGCTGCCAACTAAACCAGCCTAGCTTTGCATAGAAATCTGGTAACCGACCGTAGTGTATAAACTTGCTTACAACTAGTTTCTTTTTTTGCTATCAATAACTAGGGCTGCCAGGTGATCGTCTAATTCTCAACCAGGTCTCAAAGGACAGACTTGGGACAATGACCTAGCATCCCAAAATCCGTCCATTAATGGTCAATGAAAAGGTTCCTCCCAGTCCAATACAACACAATATGATTAATCCATTATTGACCCGGAATATTAGTGAGTATGTATAACAAACAAACAGGATGCAGTGAATATGAGGGGTCATCATGGTGCGTAGAAAACATGAATTACAACTAATAGGGTGCAGCAGACAAAAGCAAAACAAACAAACAAACATAGATCTAACACCACAATCACAACAAAGCAAACAACTCGTCAAATACCTTCAATAAATGCACAGCGCCGACGGTCGTTCATGCAGTGAATGTTCTAGCGGCCATCGAGTGCGGGCCAGGATCCCTCTGCCTTCCACTTGTCCACCACTTCGCGGAGCTCGTCGTGCGTGAACTGCGGACGGTTAAGCTTGTATCCAATGACGTTCTTGATTTTGCTGTTGTTGTAGGCAAGTTTGCGTCGTGCAAGGGCCCATTGGTCCATGTAGGCATTGAGGGGGGTCTGTACGATCGGGGGATTGGACGTTTGAAGCATTTCAGTCCAGGTACCAACGTGGTGCTCGTTGATGTCTTCGACGATGTCATCGAGTTTAAACTTTATGCAAGATGTCAATAAAAGCGTGCGATGATGTATGGCAAAGAACCGAGCGCACCTTCGCAACGGCATTTTCAAAAAACGAGTAAAATTCAAATGTCGTCCCGAAGAATTCTGTGATCATTGACCCGCCCTTAGCCATAGTCATATCTGAGTCGTCAACCTGCGCAAAAAAAATTAGGCGACATAGACAGTCGAGTGGGACCTTGCACACCAAGTTGAAAATAGGCGCTATGGGCTGCATGTCAGGTGAACATGCGCCCTCGATGTCCTTCACCTTGGATTTGTCATTATGAAAATAAATCTTCTCTCCTGCAGTTATATTTGCCTGTTGACGGCCGAGGGAAGCTATCCACTTCGCACATGCCCACAGACCGCCTGAAACATCGTCTATGTGAACTGTGTTAACACCATCTTTTCCCGGGCCCCATCTGAAAACGTGGTAAATGGGGATTTGTGCGGAAAAAGAGGTCTAGACCCTCACGGTGTTTTCATAGGTTTGTTCATGTACCCGTAGATGGATGCAACGGTAATCACTAATGCGTCTGTAGAGAATGTCAATCTCGTAATTGTCGGAAACGTAAATAAATTGAATTCACAGAGACCGAACTCGACGTAAGGACCATACACGAATCCAATTCGCAGGACGACAAGGGGAAGGCTGGATATCGAATCAGAAATAGCACCGAAGATAAGATTCATCGACCTACTCTTCGATAGAAGCCAGCATTCGAAGCGTTTCATGCCACCACATGTCTAATGGACGCGTGGGCTTGACGTCCTCCTTCTCGTCATGCGTACCCTTGTCTGGAGTTTCATAAACAGGTTGCTGGAGTCTTACGTACGCCTTGACTTTTCTACGGACAGCTTCTAGAGCAATTATGCGAGCGACAGTGAAGGTCAATTTGATAGCGATCTGGAAGCGCGATGAGAAGAATATCATATTTGGACGACAGAAACATGTCGTACAACTTCGCTGCGGTCATGGTTAACTTCACCGGTGAGATCGAAGACGTATGAGTAGGGAGCCTTGCCAGATGGGGGATCGAAGGCAGCTGCGACGGCAGCTTGGAAGAGATCATGAATGATAACAAAAAAAATACGAGAGGAAGACATACAGGGAACGGTTAAATTAGCTTGCCGGTATTCAACATCAGGTTGAGCAAGGATCTTTGGAAACTCTGCACCGAGATATCTAAAAAATCGACGACCAAAATTAGACGGGCGTAAAAAGCGGAAAAAGGTGAAATATACGCACGTTGTAGGTGGAGAAACGGAAAATCGATCGACGATGCGAAGGTGCTATTATGGATAGTTGGAACCGACGGGTGAGATGATGGGGCCATTGATGAGAAACATCGGAGCGATCTGACGCACCGAAACGAGTCGCTCTCCATTGAGTGGGACCAGCAATGCTGCGAGTGCTCTCGAGCAGCTGTTTAGTCCACCTGCATGAGTGAATTTGAAAAATGGGAGTGGGCGTCAGTGAGTGGGTGCACTGAATGATGGCCAATGGCGATGTTACTTACCAAAAATGATGGCGCTTGGTTTCTCAGACATCGTTGGCCCTGTTGTGAGCGACGAGCAGGGGGGAGGAGGAGGGAAGGATACGAAAGCTGATTCGTTCAACGATTTGAGATTAGGGTAATTTATACGGCAAAGTTTTATACTATGTTACTAACAATGTTACCGCACCCGGACGCTTGTCGCGGAGGCAACTGCTCAAGAGAAGCCGCTTCTCCATTATGTAATCCATAAACTTTCACCCGAAGGAACCGCACCCCACGATCTTCATAATTCTAATTTAAATTTCCAGAAATCAAGTCACTCCTCCGTTACGGTCCCCGTTGCATACGTTGTCATTCAAAAATCTCACAAAACCAACACACAATCTCAACGCAGTCGCAGCATCCAAACCGGACCCGGCTAGGCTGGGCCGCCGCCGCCTTCTACGTTCCTCATAAAATAATTGCGCATTATTCAGGGTTACCAAGTCTCCAATTATGCAGTGGCGTCCCCCTTTCATTATTACCGACCTGGAATCAATTTAAAACTCCATTTTCAGAAATATACTGCGGCCGCCGCCTTGATGCTGACTCGTACATATGTGCTCACCTATTCATTCCGAACACTTCTTCGCCTTTCTTCGCGTCAAAAACATTCTATCTCTTATGTACCATCAATGATGCCAGGGCGGCGTTGGCTGTGACTTGCCGCCGGAAGGTAGTGATTAAAATTAACTTGTGGGCGACCTGTGTTGGCAGCAACTTGGCACAAGTTAAACTCGGCGTGGGATTCAAATTATGGCCTGTGCTCCTTCTGTCAATTCTATCCGTAAGTCTCCATCGTACGTTTAACACTTCAGTCCTTCCGTCCTATTTGCTCCAGGTGTTTATATACAGAAGAGAAATCCTTTTGCGCGAGATCTGGTTGATGCTTCAATGTCTCAGCATAGAAATCCCGCGCAGATACTCCCATGGGTAAGGGACTGTCGGTAGAGGCTGCAATGTCTGTTGCAAGAAGCATGTCCTATACGACATTGAAAGATGTATATCATCGCCGCCGGGAGTTTATTAACGTACCTTTAACATAAGTGCTGTCGCAAAACCCCCTTCGTAATTACGTTCACAGGGAGGAGACTTGTCGAGAAGCGAACGCGGGACCGGGTTGTTAACCGAAGAAGCCCAGCAGCCGCCGGTAGAGCTGTTGATGACTCCTGCCAGTATAGCCGGATCCAAGCCTAGCTTCTGTCCAAGCAACATTGCTTCGGCCACGACAATCTGTTGCACTCCAAGTACAAGATTGTTACATATCTTCGCGCCAAGGCCAGCGCCTGACGGACCGCAGTGGATAATGCGCTTGCCCATGTAGGTCAGGATCGGCTGCGAAATGTCAAAGGCACCCTCGGACCCGCCAACAAGAAAAGACAGCGTGCCGGCTTTAGCACCCGTGACGCCTGTTTCATTTTAATACGGACTCTGTAGCGGGAGTGCGCGATACTACGAACCGCCCGATACAGGTGCGTCCACCATCTGCGCCCCTGTTCTTATCACATCCACTGCAACGCTACGGGCAACTTCAACATCTAGCGTTGTAGAGTCGATGAAAAGCGAATGTGCTGATTCTGTACCGCCAAGAGACTGCAGCGCAGTAATCACCCCGTTTGCTTCAGAATAGACGCTCTTGACTTGAGGCGAGGATGGAAGCATTGTCACCACCGTTTGAGACGCGTAGACTGCTCTAGAAAGTAGAAGTCGTGAAGTCGTAAAGGGCGGCACTATGTAACTTCTAGCGTGAACGAACTTACTCTTGTGGAGTGTGAACGACGTCGATGTGTGCCCCTGGGAACTGCGCCAAGAAGTTCTGGCGAAAGACGGTCGCACTAGTTGGAAGCGCATCACAGACGATAAAGTGCGCATCAGGCGACTCTGCGAATTTCTTTGAGAAGAGGTTGAAGGCCATCTCTGAGCCCATTCGACCAAGACCAATGAACGCAGTGCTCTTTTGGCGCACAGCTTGTCGCTCGAGGGACTGGAGGACTCTTGCGGAGGGTCTCATGGTGGAACTTGCCAAAGCGTTCTGGAGAGGGTGTGGACGAGTTACAGGTCTCCGCACACCAGATGACCCATGTCCGGACCATCATGTGGGGAAGTGAATTAACCTTGCCCACGTGATGTGCAGGTGATGAGCTACTATTATGTCAGCGACACGTGAATCTTATGATGCAGAGGTCTTGGGTCGAATTTCTTTAATTGCTCAAAATTCATTAATCCAAGATGCTTGCAGCCGCAACGTCGTTCTTCTCTCGGACAGCCATATCCCAGTCTTACAATATTGCCTCGTTAAATGGCAGCAGATCATCCACCCCAGGTCCATCGGGATCCTCAGGCTCGCTTCCATCTCCAACGTTGCCCTCCGTCAAAATTGGTCTATGGAGAGTTCAGGGTGCATCCCACAAAGTCACGAACAAGAAAGTTTCGGTATGGACATTTGACAAACGCGCAGAAATGGATGGCTTGGGCCCTTTGTCCAGGGAACGGGTCTTGGAGGTTTTGAAGGCAGAGGTATATTTCCAATGTCAATAAATCCACCGCTTCCTGCTCAGTTGTCATCCTGTAGGCTGCAGCGCTTAGCAAATTGCGCCATCCATCTATCTTGGGTACGGTACAGAAACACCTACGTAGACATTCTGAGCTTACGTTCGCCAAGAAATGGTCGAACCCCTTGAAGAAACGAGGAACGAACTGATATTTGCAACGGAACCCGTGCTCTCGTCACTTGATTTATCAATACCACGCGGGTCTCGTCATACGCCTCTCGTCGAGCTTGATGAAATCGAAGTCCGTTCACTTCTTCTGATGCATAGCGGTTATTAAGTTTAAATCCCCTTTAGATTCAGAAAGGCATACTGCAGCTGTGCAAAGGCTTGTCTTTCCTGCACACTTCAGCCAGACTGATTCATACAAATTTGAAACCCGAATGTGTGATCATCAACGACGTCGTAAGTACTTCCCCTACCTGATGCATGTGATGGCTATATTCTCGTTACCGTTTTTTAGGGTGACTGGAAAATTTCTGGTCTCGGCCTTACAATCTCTCTCGTTGGTCCAGATGGATCTCCGATGCGTTGGGAGTTTCCTGGGTTTGATGGGCGCGTGCCATCATATATTCAACGTTCCTTTGACTATATTGGTGGGCGCAACGCTAGGATCCACAGCACATGCCTAACTTTCTTCCCTGAATGCGACAGCTCCGGAATATGCACTTGATGAGGTCCTTATTACTGCATCAGATATGTATTCCCTCGGTTGTCTGATATATGCGGTGCACTGCAAGGGCAATCCGCCGTTCAGAAACCACGGAAGTTTGGGCGGTGTCCGGGACAATGCTGGTCGCCCTGTCCCGGACATCAGGCAGCTCGACACCGATTTGCAAGGTCGTTTCACTCCCACTCACGATAAGCAGGGATTAATGATGCACGACGCTATGCAGACCTCCTTCGATCGCTCATCACTCGTGGTTCGCAAAGCCGGCCTACCCCGTCGACACTTCCTTCCCATCCCTTCTTCTCCTCGCTCCCAATCTCGACCCTCAACTTTCTAGACCGCTCGAACTTCACGGCGAAGACACGAGAAGAGAAAATTTCGTTTATGCGTGGCCTCACAAGCGTTCTGGATCGCTTCTCTGAAGGTCTGCGAACACGGAAGATTTTACCATCCTTGCTTGAGGAGGTACGCGTCAGTTCAATGTATGCTGCGGAACCATACTGACGGAACACCACTTTATCGGTAGATGAAAGACACTCATTTACTTCCATACATCCTCCCGAATGTGTTTGCCATCTCTAACATCCTCTCCGCGTCCCAATTTGCTTCGCTTGTTCTGCCTAGTCTCAAGCCCTTGTTCACTGTCAAGGATCCGCCCCAGAACATGTTGACGCTTCTGGACAATCTCCACATGTTGCAGAGTAAGACTGAAAAGGGCATTTTTCGTGAACGTGAGCAGCTGGCTCGGCTATTCGCTTTACACCTTCACAATCTCAATGAAATTTCTAGAGGTTCTTCCCCTTGTGTATCATGCGATGGAGTCAGATCATGCTATGGTGAGTTTGTCGATGTCAACATATTGCCAGTTGTTTTAATATGGCGCAGGTACAAGAACGTGCCCTCAAGGTGGTCCCAGATCTCTGTGAGACCATAGATTACGGTGAGGTTTCTGGCGTACTGTTCCCTCGAGTTGCTGTAAGTTGTGAAAATCTGATTTATGAATATCGCTGAATCTTGCATCGCACAGTTGGTGTTCACCAAAACGAGAATATTGTCCGTGAAGGTCGCCACGCTGGTGACGTTCCTCAGCATGGTAAAGACCCTCGATCAGGTTTGCTACTCGTCAATTCCATTGTTCTGAAACGCTCACCTCTCCACTATAGACAAATCTAACGCAAAAACTAGTGCCGCTGCTGTCAAAAATCCGGACAAAAGAGCCTGCTGTTATGGTGGGGTTCATGTTGTCATGATTTTTGTGTTCTGACGACGTCTAGATGGCGACGCTATCGGTACAAGAGGCCATGGGTGTCAAGGTCGATAGAGAAGCGGTGGCTACTCTTGTCCTACCTCAACTGTGGGCAATGTCGATGGGTCCTTGTGTGTATCATTACTCTGTCTTATTGGCAGTAATTTGACCTGAGAGCGACGTAGTATTGAACCTCGAACAATACCAACGCTTCATGAGCGTCATCCGCAAGCTCGGTGAACGCGTGGAAAAGGAACACAATCAGTTCCTCCGCGACTCACAGAGGCTTGAGGATCGTTCGGCAACAAACACCAATGGCGCCAAGTCGCCTGCCTTTAACACAGGTGTTAACTTTGAAAGTTTGGTGGGACGTGCAAACGGTGCGACTGTGAAACCGGATACAGTGTTTGACGGAGATGACTCGAAGGGATGGGATGATGACGTGTGGGGGAGCATTTTCAACGCGCCGGAGGTAATTTGTTGAAGTTTTGTTTAATAGCATTCATACTGAACATGTCCGTTAGCCCCCGTCACAGAGTATACCTTCAACCCCTGCGGTTCCTACTATCCAATCATCAAGTTCCCTATCCAATCAAGCATATTCAGTACCTTCATCACCGCGGATATCAACTACTACGCAGTCGGTATCTCGGCCATCGCGGTTAGGTGCTAAGCCTATCCCAACCAATTCCTTCGATAAACTTGCTTTCACATCACCCATACCGCAGTCAAGTCAGCCGGATCGCATTTCAACCCCACCGTTGCAACCTCAGCGACCTACGAGTTACGCGTTCCCGTCTCCTCCGTTGTCATCTCCGCAAAAGCCTAATTACAACATCTCGTTTTCTGACATCACCCCCACGGCCCCGAGTACTATTACTCCTACGCCGAGATATATCCCATCAAGTTATACCTCATTACAGCCTACGTCTCCTACATTCTCGATGTCGTCACCTCCTTTGCATGCGTCACCACTTTCGATGGGGAGCATACTGGCGCCCTCGCAACCTGCTCGACCGACAACTGCTACTAAGCCTATTTCAAAGGACGATTGGGGAGACTTTGATCCACTCAAGTGAATGAAGTAGAACTGGTAGCAACATAATGTTGCCGTGATTACGCTTCATGTGCTTCTGGTTGCCCCTGCGCTATCATGTCTGTAGACTTTCTATCTAAACTATCTCGTACGCGTCTACTACGCACTGACATTGATTTGGGCTGGCAGTTTTATTGCTTCTTTTCATCAGGGTTGCATCTGATTAAGCGAGTCCTGTGCCGTGGAGCGCAGAAGACATGCAGGGTCATGCTAACCGATTGACTACAACACCTACATCGGCATCATGAGAAGGGATCTGCGCCACGTCTTTCGGTCATCTCCGTTCTTTCCTTTCCTTCCGGAGGACGGGCAGGGAATGGCATTCAGGGACCTTCTCTTCCTTTGGGAGGGAGATGACGAAGATGGCCCATGAAAGCGGGCTGTGCAGTTGATTCCGCCGTGAACTCGGATCTGTCAATTACCTTGTTTGGCTAGCTGAGCTGGACGTCGAGCGATAAGTCATCGGCTTTATGAATAACTCCTGGTCATGAGAGCGGCAGTATGATTGAATTCTCATCGCGGCAGTGAGGGTTGTCCCGAAGTTTTGCCCAGTCATAACTGGGGCAACCCGCTTCAGATGCTGAATGATATATCACATTCATGCGTTGTTCATATGCGTACCTTGTCACGCGTACTGTGTACGAGTTTCCTGTGAGAACTTGCAAGAATGTAAGCCAAGAAATAAGGTAAATATGGTGCCTACAAGGAAGTCTCCATAACTTCAAGAATCAACTGCCCTCAACACATGCCAAGTTCGAGAAGAAATTTCCGTCAATATTATGCATTGCATTGCAGCGGAAATACACAATGAGGAGGGTAAGTGTGCCGTATTCGGCGGAGGAAGATATCTATTGTAATATAAAGTGTGAGGATGTAAATATGGGGCTAGTGTCCTGAGGGTTGAGGCTGGATAGAGTCCGGTACTGTCAACACGACAAGGAATGTAAAAGGGTGTGAAGAGAATGTCGGAGATAGGGGATGAATGAGGCGAGTGTAGTAAGGAGCATAAACCGTGAAGAACGCAAAAGATGGAACAGTCAGTTAAAGAAGTAAGATTAACAAGAGACGACATTACGCACGGTGTGGAAGCTGCGGTCGTGTGCCCTCGCTGAACACACGGGAGAGAAGGACACCAACACCCTCAAACACGCCCAGGAGGATACCACAGGCAATTGCGGATCCTAGAGCTGATCTGGGGCCACCTGCAATCGGATATATCAGAGTCAGAAAGATACGATTTAGAAAAGCGAGACTCACTTCGTGCAGCTAAACATCCACCCGTCATGAACCCCGAAATAATAGCATTCCATGCATCCTCTTTTTGGCGCCAACCTTTCACAGCGCAGTCGAATGTCGAGAACATACCACCCCAAACGCCGAAGTTGCCACCCGTGACTGGGGCACGAGCTTTAATGGTAGAGATGGCACCAACAAAGCGTTCGCCCTGTCAGTGTCGATGTCAGTTGCAGTTGCTCAAGTTGGAATGAGAATGTGAAACAAAATAGTCAGAGAACTGACCCTAGGCGAGTTTCGTGCACCCTTAATACCGTGCCATATACCACCACCGACAGCGCCCATCGCAAATGCGCCTCCAAAGTCATTCAAAACGACCCATGGACTTTGGGACAATGCAAAGCAGTCAGCATCTCTTATACAGTCTAACCGATTCCTTCATTACGCACCATGGATCTCTAGTGTGGTCAGCGTGGGACATGGTGAGGGGTCGGAAATCTGGGGAAGGGGGAGTAAATGGATGTTGTGAGCTATGGAGTTGTGAAGCTAGGTGGCAATTTTCGAGGTGGCACGTGCGAATACTCTATTTGGCTCAATGAGCAAGCACGTGACCGTGCCAAATTGAAGGTAGTCTTGCAAGCTGCAATGCAAGCTCCACTAGCACGGCTCCCCAGCTGGAAGCAGTGCGTTCACCGTGACACTAACAACGAAGTGTGCTTTGACATACGCGCATCTGATATGGTGACAACCTACTTATCGCGGTAGTTACCCAATGATCGTCCAGTGATATCACTGATATGTACTACCGCGTGGATCCTGTCATAAGTCGCTCCGCTATAATTTAGGTCAGCCACTCACTGTGCATGTCGTTCTGTTTCATGGGTAGCTCGTGATTGATGTGATTGTTAAAAATGCATCGTATATATCTCAAGGTCATATCGAGCGGTACAGTGGTAATACCGTCACATCTATCACTGGCAAGCACAAGCATTCTACGCTGAGGTCATACATAACATTACGCATTTAATGAGTAGAACTTCTTTTAGGCCGGCTCCACCTGGACACTGTCCACTGGTCGAATGTACGTCGCTTCGACGATAGAGTTCCGACTTTCTGCAGACTGCTGTGCGAGACTATTGGCATCGATGACAAGGTTCAGCAATGCCTTCAGGACCAGGAGAGCCCCGGTCTTTGAGGCAACTACGTTTCCTTCCGAACAAGTGGGACTATGAATGCCTATTCAAGATGATCAGCAATGAAAACGAATCTCTCGAAATATACTTGCATTTGTCGCAACCCACGTCGCACGGGCAAGCTTCCACTCTATCGTGCGCCTGTCGTAAAACCTCACCACCTGTGATGTTGCTCTGAAAACTTGAGATGATCCATGGGGATAACATGCTTACTGTGATCAAATGCCTGTGCAGACACACTACCTTTCCGAGACGCATCATAGAATATTAACCTATAGCATGACGTGAGTAGCTGATAATAGTCTGGGAAAGCAGACACACCTTGCAGGACGTTTTCGGCGTGACTCTCCGTAAGCATATTCTTTCTCTGCTGCCTTGCATTCCGTCCGTAAGTCGGGAGAAAGAGCGAAGCGGTTCATCCATGCATGCGATGCGGAATGGATGGCTTCTGCCGGCATCAAACCCTTTTCCCACATCAACTCAAGCAGATCTTTGGGCACATCAAACCAAAAACCGTTGACTTGGCGTTCGTAGGGGGGAGTATCAACGTCAACGGTATCCAGTATCTTTCCATTCCTGAAAAGCACTTCGAAAATGACCAACCATCAGCTAACATCCAACGCACCTGATTTTCATGAAGCCTGTGACATTTTAAGCAACGAATCTTCCACGTAATTGGACTCAACATACCGAATACAACAGTTGTCACATCGACTCCTGTGTGGAGGGAATGAAGTTTGTTATGGTCTCCAATTCGTTTTACTCACTCCCAAAATATGATCGATGCGGCGACCCCGCAATCTCTTTGATGCGGTGGGTTTGCTTGGCATCCACATCCCTGTTGGTCAAGTCGAGGTGGCGATTATATAGACTAGACAAGGACTTACGTGAAATCTCTGTATAATGCATTGGTGGACTTTTAAGACATGGGAGTAGGATGCGAACGCACCTTGGCTTACTGATCCAGTTGACATCCGCCCTCACAAGTCGAGCCACTTTGGTGTCATGACTGACTTCTTTAACCTATGCAACGCTCAGAAATGTGCGGCCCCTAATCAGTCATACTTACAATGAACGTCAGGCCTTGATGCAAGAACTAAAGGCAAGCAATGAGTCTTTGGTCTCAGAAGGGGATCGATAACCAACCACTCCACCCTCATACAGCTCGAAAATAGCTCTCGAAAGCTCGATCTCTTCCAATATTCTCGGCACGCCATTCGGAAGGCCAACTTTCGTCACATCAATAACGGTGTAGTTGTCGTCGTCTGCACCACGAATTGAGATATGCTTGGCCGGATGGGGGAGAAACTTGGGGTGTGGGTGGTACCTATGAAACGTTAGCGGCAAACCGGTGTGTGAAGCAGGACACTACCATCCATCTTTGTCTTTCCGTAGCTTCGAATCGCATAATTCGCCTAGCGAGGCACCAAAGTAGACAGCATCATCCTTGGACAGCGGCATTTCGAAAGCAGCACATTGCAAGTGAGGCTCGATGATAACTTTGCTCTCAACGTCGATGACCAGGTCATTTATAGGCTGGTTATAGAGTTCGTCTGGGGAACTGACATAGTGTCGGTCTATAGGGAGTTCATCAGCTACCAATACCGCCAATGAATCACGGGATCTTCGCCCAGCCCGTCCAGCCTGCTGCCGCTGTAAATGCAATGAATCAGCACTAAACCACAAGCACCACCGAAAGACACCGACAAAGTTGGCAATGCCAAACGGAAAACCAAGCATGATGACGGCGTCCAGAACACCAATGTCGATACCGAGTTCAAGAGCATTAGTTGCTACAATACCGAGCAAGTTTCCAGAAAAAGCTTCATGTTCAATGCGACGCCGATCCTGTGAATTCCTTAGAATTACATCGCGCGGAGTGCACAGCACTGACCTCTTTAGAGTAACCTAAATGCGTAGTGTGATGAGTAGCTGATAGAACAGGCTCCTCCGGCCAAAGTGATACTGACCTCCTCTATAAGGCATGACCTTCGCAAGAACATCCAAGCGTCCCTCGGCGCTAAGGTTCTGGCGCAGGGTTTTCATCGCCTTCGAAAGACATTAATCCCCCTGAAGGTTAGCTCAAAGCTAAGAATGATCTTGCTCACCAGCTCGCATGCTCGTCGAATCTACGTTCACATAAGCCTCTGAGGTCGATTGAGCTCGGACTATGGTACGAACCTTGCAAAATAAAATAACCCGAATGCCACGCGTCATCAAAAATCTCATGAGGTAGGTGGCCTCAGACACTGAGCTTTGTTTTCCAAGGCTCGGAACTTCAGGGTCTTTATAAGCAGGATCCCAGACTAAGTAGTCCTTCTTTCCAGACGGAGCTCCATCCTCGGTGATTTCTTCTACGTTCTGCAAGGGATTCTAGGGATTAGCAATATTACCGACAGTAGAAGAGGAGAACGTACCTCGACCCCGAAAAGGCGTTTCATATGTTGGGATGGATTCGCGATCGTGGCACTACATGATACGAAGATAACTCGCGAGTCTGCAAAGATTGTCAGAAATGAAAGAAAGGCGGATTACAAATGGTAACGTACTCCCTACAGCTGCACAAATCCTGCGGAACCGGCGGATGATCTGAGCGACGTGACTTGTAATCTTTATGAGACAAGGATAAAATGGGTGCACCGACGGATCTCACCTTCCAAATAAATTGCAATAGTAATGAAGTTCATCAACGGCTACGAGTTTGAGATTCTTCATGAAACTTAGCATAACAGACATCAATGCCAGTGCGATTTTGGAACGAAAATACGCTAGAACTTACGTCCGCCAAAGTTCTTCGTGAGGCAGAATTGATGCGTGCAACATGTCCTTAATGACATCGTCAGACAGCTGGACGATGCTTTCCACTACGCATACGCACAAAGTTGGTAAAGATGACGGAGGCCGTTTCCCGAACGGCTGGAGACAATTACTAATAGCCATGCGCACAAGCAGGAGACTTACTTCTGCGGTGTTCCTGCGGGGTGTCTCCATCGTATGTTGCTACCTTGACATGCTGTAGTCCAGGACAGGCCCAAAGCAACTGCTCCAATGCCGCACGTTGATCCTGAGCTAAAGCCTAAAAAATGTATATGAAGTCCAAGCACCATCGTTCTACGGAGGACAAACCTTGGTGGGGTATATGAATATGGCTGTAGCATTGGAGTTCTCTTCTAGAAACTTCAGTAAAGGAACCTGAAGACGACATTGTCAGTTAAAGGTTCCCGAAGCTGTTCCACAAAGCACCTGATAAATCACACTCTTGCCTGATGCAGTACTAGTCGAAACAATAACATGCTTCTTCTGCGCAATAGCGTTAATGGCGGCTGCTTGATGATAATATAGCGATGATATGTTTCGCGACTCTCGTAGGGCTTGTTGTATAGTATTTGAAAGAGGTTCATCCAGTAATCCTCATAACAATATGTCAGAATCAAGAAGTATCCGTGAAGGACTTCGCTACCTTCGATACATTTCTTTGCCTCGAATGTCCGCCGGTCGACAATTTGATTTTGATACCATTCTTGTTCCTTAAGCTCAAGTATTATGTCGTAAATAGAGAGTCTGTCTTCTGGATCGGGTATTGTCATATTCTTGGAGTCGCCGACCGAGGTAGCGGCTAGCGCTTTCTTTGCGGAAGGGTTTACAGGGATGTGGTCTCTTGCTGCTGCTTGAAGTAAATCCATGGATACTTCTCCCTCTGGGGTGGCCTCGATAAGCCTATACTTGGAGGTCAACACCAGGACAAATAATGTGTGCATGCATACTCGTTGACAGCCTCCTCGAAGCGCTGGTTTCGCTGATCGACCAATTTATTGAGTTGTGCAGGCGTCACAGTTTGGGGCAGCGATAAACCAGGACTGTGACTTGCGTCAGTGTGTAGTTCCCTGCTTCAGGACAATAATAATCACCCTGGTTTTTTCGGTCCGCGAAAGTTCTCCGCAAATTCTAGAACGAGAACATGCTCTTCCTCTTCGTGACCTGGGAGCTGAGAACTGGCTGGTGTGGCAAGAGACCGCGAGTGTAGTGCGAAGTCGGGGCTGTTTGAACGCTTACGCTCTCTCTCGAGCGTCTCTGCGTGTATGCGGATGTCATTGTGAGGAATGTAAGCAAACTTGATAATATCCGGGAGAAGGGCTCTATGGAACATGAATGTGATTATAAGTTGAATCAAGTACCCACATCTACCTACTTGAGCTCTGCTACTTTAGACAATTCGAGTGGTCTACAGTCGAGTTTGCTTCAAGGACAATCGCGGCTTTCTGGGAGCAAACGCACCTCTTCAAAAGACCCTCGACCGAGCAACGAACCACGGGAAATGTAGTGGCTATATGCTTGCGGGAAGATACAAATGCAAGAACTGTATTGAGAGCCTAATGTCTCAAGTGGGTTTAGAAAACGATTTCGGAGGCTGGAGAAACTCACCTTGAAGACCTAGAACAACATGAAGACTTAGAAGATGGGTCAGTTCGATTTAGCATACCTTGAACAACTTGCGACACAATAACTTAGCAGAGCTCATCCATACAAATACTCGACTCACATCATGGAAGTATTCGGGCCAGGGTATTGTTTCCTTATCCTTTCCCTTACTCGTGGCATTGGAAACCTTCTGCTTTTTTGCAGATTTGTTGCTGGAGTCTGTGGTCGTCGAACGCTTCATATCTCAGCCTGGAGCCTGAAGGTTCAAGCTTATTGTTCAAGCTTATTTTTCTACCTCCAAGCGGAGAGTTGAAAGGAGCAGTTGTCACGCAACGCGCCCCTAAACGCGTAACATCACGTTTTTATGTCACATTTGTCACGGCTCACACCTCTCGCTCATTGTTGCTTTTAATTCTCTGCGGCGAATAAGTAGGTCGGGAATATTTTGCATTTGAGTATAGAACTGACAACTTACTCTACCAGGTCACCATCATGTCTGCTATACCGCGTACTCTCAGAGTCGTTCAAAAGACTTCTTTAAAGCCCGGCAGCAAAGTTCTCCCCCAACCGCTCACAAACCAGGAGGAGCGGTCATTCAAAGAG
>PVXU01008614.1:28287-50436 GCA_002994865.1 Rhizopogon parksii | reverse complement strand
TTGTCCCCCCGATTCTTGATCGTTCGACTAGTAATATAATATTGAAAACATTATGAGACGAAGTAATTATGATAAGCTATAGTATGCTGTACTGCTACAGTTGCAATATGTAGTCGAATGTAAGTTGAGGATTAATGAAGTATTTACGTGCAGTGTGAATATAAGTTATATCCGGAATGATTATTGAAGTGACGATAAGTTATAGTGGATTGCTTTAGCGCAGAGAATCGTAGATCCTGTCGAGCTCAGCCTGGTACGCATCCTCAACAGCCTTGCGCCGAACGTTGCCTTTAGTCGCAGTACGAGGAAGCGATTTCGAAGGAACTATGATGACCAAACTTGGGTTTGTGATCTGCTCGTGGAGGTAGCGCCGTGCGTGGAATTGGCGAGTCTTGCGGATGATATCCCGCTTGAGTTTCTCATGGTCAACGCCAGGAGCAGGCTCAACAAAAAGAGCGGGTGATGGCCGTCCAGTTCCCACGACAATGCATTCCTCAATGAGGTCACCGCAGGTAGTCCGAACATTATCTTCGATGGCTCTACATATTTGATAAACTGATTGTTCCGATCGGGCGAAAGTGAAACGTACTTTGTATCGCATCGCAAGCTATTTTCGCTCTTGATCCAGTCGTCGTTACGACCACGGAACGCATATGACCCAGGCATCACTTCTTGAAATAGGTCTCCGGTGTGGAAGTGGCCGTCGCTGCCTCGCAATGACGTATGGGGGCAGTCACCAGAACTCGAAAGAATGACGAGCTCCAGCATCCGGGCCGATGTATTGTGCCCAGACTCAGACTGAGTGTCGTCATCAATGGGTACGAAGGCATAAGACGTTCCCGGAATAGGACGAAGAAGTAGTGCGTCACGGCCTTTGCCACCAATGGCGTGAAGCATTGCACCACATTCAGTGCTACCGAATGTGTTCTAATTAAGGGCGACAGGTTTAGCTAAGAATGCAAACTTGCTCCATATGGGATGAATCTTACTTTCATGTTCAGACCATTTTTGAATGCCCAATCTTCTTCCTCCTGAGGTAATGGCAATCCACTGAAGAAAATTTCATCAAGTCTTTGAAGGTATCCAAGAAGTTTGGGATTTTGCCGTGCGTTGCGAAGGTGGACGGAGAGGAAAGTGGGAAATTGGTTCAGGCGATTAAGCTGACAGCGGTGGATCATATCAATGAGTTCTTCGGAACTAAACGCAATTTTGGTTGGTTGAATGGTGCAAGACCCGTGCTGCAGGGCGCCGAGGAACACTATCACCAGGTCAGGAACGTACTATGAACAATTCGGTGTAGGGCTTACTGAAGGTTTGACCAATGTGACACATGCTACCACTGGAAACGAGTTAGCGACGGAGAACTATGCTAGGATGGTAAAGGACATACAGCCAAACGCAAACGTCCTGCCGACGTGGATCGCGAGGAGCGCTGACCACATTAGCTTTCGTAACCATCGCGTCAAGCCAGCGGGAATTACAAGGGACGAGCTTGGGACTGCCTGAGGTAGAGCCACTTGTGTGGAAAATAAACACCAGTTCGTCAGGGTTGGAGGTCGATCGTATGGGAGAAAGGTCATATGTGAAAGATGTCATGTCTCCCTTTTCGATCGCCAGATGGACGGAAAGAGGGAATGACGAAGTCATGGATTGGAATTGGGAGTCGTATATCAAGGCTTTTGCATGTGCCTTGGTGAGCAGTTCGAGTACCACTTCGGGATTGGGCAAGCGAATGCTGAACAGCTGAGGGACATAGCCAGCTCGCGAAAGGCCGTAAATGTTGAGAACATCCCGATAGGTCATTCCAGGCACCCTACATTGATGGTATCAGAGACGTAGATTGGAGGGCGCGCTCGATAGACATACCATAGACCTACGACAGAGTACTCTGGTACGCCATCAGATTTAAGCACTTGCCGCCAATAACAAGCAGTGAATTCGACGTCATCCTTGAACTGGCGGTAAGATATTGACGACCAGTCATGTACCTGAACAGTTGATGAATCTGACTGGGGCACTCTGAAGACTGGAGCATCTGGGTAGGAAGAAGCACTATGTTCAAGGACGGTAAGGTGAGACTGGTAAGCAGACATCGGGGAGTGGGGATGGGTTGACCACAGCAGGTTTGGCAAGGACTTTTATACACATGCTGTACAAGACCTCAGCTTCTAGTCAGAGCATCCCGGGACGGAGTTGTTTACGAATATGGACTATGGCAAAGCGTTGTTAGGCTTTTTGCGGGAGTATGGATAGCCTTGCCACGGCGGTTAGGCCAGAACATTGAAACTATCGAGGCACCGCTGTGCAAGTTGAACGTATAATCCGGCGCCAAAAAAGGATACACCAAGCGGAACCCATGCCGTGGCCTTGAAATCAGACAAGGGCCACCTGAGAAAC
The DNA here is from genome assembly GCA_002994865.1 of Rhizopogon parksii. NCBI lineage: Eukaryota > Fungi > Basidiomycota > Agaricomycetes > Boletales > Rhizopogonaceae > Rhizopogon > Rhizopogon parksii. Next base: position 48,039 of record PVXU01008614.1, on the reverse strand, counting down.
GCCACGGACGAGAAAGATCGCCGTGTCAGACCAAGGAAGTAAATTAAGGACTTCAGGACAATAAATTGCTTGATTTAGGCCCAGATGTGACACCATGCATGAACGTAGCATCCCGAGGTGTCAGCGCCTTTGATTTGAAAGATTTGAAACTACAACGATCTATCTTGCGTCGGGGAATTGAAAAAGTGCGTCCCGTTATGCACGGAGGGCTGAGCTCACGTGACCAATGTTTTTTGGAAAATGGCCAAGTGCTTGAAGCCGCGTCTATCCAAAATGAAAACAGCGAAACGGGCAGGAGCACAGAAACTCACTCAATTGCACCGCCCGTGGCATGTTACAGCCCCGAACAAAATTACATCACCTTTCCTCCAATCACTGACCTTTCTATTCCTGCCACCGTGGTAACTAGATTAACTTGCATGCCGGACGGTGAATTCGTTACAAGTTAGGTTGAACCGAACGGACTGCTTCAAAGCGGTGACCAGAACAAAGGAAACGTTTTAAGAGTGACGAGCACGAAACACCCTGATGAGGTCAATATTGAAACGAAGAAAGAACGGAATGAACTTGATTTGCCACAGCTGGGTTTGCCACCCATTCAATTGTCTGAGTTACGTAATAAGCGAGTATAAGGTGGCAGTATGCTGTAGCATGACTGCGGGTATGTACGTATGCTATCATTTAGCCGTTGACCCGCTAATGGCGCCAAAATGTAAGCGTACCTTGGGAGTTCAGAATAAGTATAAGGAAACCCCTAAGGTCAGAACTTGTCCTACTTATGACCGACGTGGCTGTCCAGGACATCCTTGGGCTCTGTGTGAAGACTTTCCTGTCAGGATCACATCAAACCTCCCGCTCCAGATCAGAATAACCGAAGAGGAATGTAGCTTACTCAGGTGTCACCCTATAGGCTACTCGGTACCGACATTTGTCAAATTTCAATTGTGAAACTTTGAGCTATTTGCCTGGCAGTAGATCTTACCAATTGTTTCGAGAATTCACAATAATGTCGTAGGTTACTCGGTAGGAAGGGCTCAGCGAAGGCCGGTCAGGAACTTGAAAAACCAAGCCCGCTGGCGATGCAAAGGGACTTTTAATATTGACTTGCTCAACTTGACATGTGATGTCATGATCTTGTCTCACAAGGTCATTTATCCACGTAAATGCTGTTCTGTCCTCATGTGCGACTTTTGGGTATCTAGACTCCAATTTGTTCATATTGTTGTCTGAGGAAACGGCACGAGAGTTTGAACCAGTCATCCACCATCGATGCGGGGGACAGGTGATTCCATTCCTGAGGCCTGAGTCTTGACCATTTTCGACAAAATGGCCAGGAGGACGCCACAGCTAGTACGGAGTAGTTTCCCTAAGCGCTTGTCGATGTTCGATCGTTTTTACGAATCATGCGCGACGTCGACGCATACAATGTACTCCGGGGAAAAGCGGGCCGCCTCCATCGGGCAAGCGTCGGAGCAAATTTTCTCCGTCTTCAGTTAAAGCATAAGTTGATCCTCTGATCACACGGTACACATTGTTAATAGACAGTTCGCGGTCCGTCTTGCGAGTAGGATTGAGTTGAGACGAAAAACAAGCTCGTTTGGTGTCGGAGCATGTCGTGTAAGTTCAACTTTGGTGCACTTTGGTGGTGGTCAACTGTTAAGTGACATCGGTATTTTCCGACCAAAACACCTTTTGCTCTGCCTTTGCTTTTCGGAAGTCCATATCATCGACTTCTGGAATTTCTGTAAGTCCATTTTCATTCGTTTCACTTACTTTTACTCATTGCTAGTCAGCCACGGTGGTTGAGCTTCATAGCTTTCCAGATACTGGCTGTCGATGCTAGGGGGAGCCAGCCCCATTCACAGGCAGCATCTCAAGCAAGCTGTCCGAATTTGCATCACGCGCCACATTTCTCTTGGAACATTAGTCCATTCCATCGGCCACGTTCGGGGCCATACAGCATGTTCAGCTCTGCACTCCCAGGCACATACACCCGACCACACTCAGACCAGTGCAGAAAGAACTTCTCCACCCGTCCATGCTCATGTTGGGTCTTCTTATTCTCCCAGTCCAGTGGCAAGGAATGCGTCTTCCATGAAAGTCAAGCAAGCTCCAACAACCGCAAATCTAGACAGTTATCCACAAGAAGTGGTAGCTGCCATCGATTCTTTTCGCGGAGGGGCGAGAAAAATTGTAAAAAGGATCAAGGACGTTCCTGTCCACTCTCGATATTTCACCGACAGGGAGAGCGTCAACTGTCTTGCCCAGGACGCGGTCAGGACTTCACGCCCAGAACGAGCACTGCAAGCTCTAAACATTGCTCATCTCCTTGGCTGCCACTTAAAGCCCAATCATTACGAGGCCGTTGCCTATCATCTCGCAGACAGAAGGCACTGGCGTTTGATTCCCCCACTAGTTACAGCCGCCCAGCACCATTGCGGCCGTACATCGGTCCGACTCCTCAATTGGAAGATGCGTGCCCTCGTGGAAAGTCAACGTTACGATCAACTCGACCATGCATTCGAGGAGTTCACAACCGAGGGCCTCCGCCCGAACCGGAGAACGTTTCATATCCTCATATCAGGTCACCTTCGCAACAGAAATTTGAATTCTGCAAAGCAGCACATGGAAAAGATGGCTGTTGCAGGGTTCCCTGTCGATCCTTCTACTCATGCTGTCATTGTTGCCGCCTATCGCTCTCTAGGAGTAGACCTGCAGGTACAAGTCCGCGCTTTCGAGGCTTTACGCGATTTGGATGCGCGACTCTCTACTGTTGTCCTCAACAGCATTGTGCAGCAGCTTTTAGACTCAGGAGACGAAGAAGCCGCGACACGGTATATGCTAGCATTCGATCTTCCAAGTGGACACGGTGGAAGATCTGGCAGTACCACCGAGCTCGCTGGCGAACACACCTCCGATCCCATGTCAGGGCGCACCCCCATAGACCCCCCTGCTGTCAAACCTGATGCAGCTACTTTCTCAATCCTTTTGCACTACATGGCAAAAGAAGGCAAGCTTTCGCGCATGGTTAAACTTTTGGACCACATGAAACGGGCTGGAGTCCATCCAGATCCATCCATTATTGCAGCGCTCATTCGAGGATACCTAGTTGCAGGGCATAGTCGCGAAGCCGTTAGCGTTGTCGCTGTTATGCTACACGTGCGATCTCCTGATGCTGCCGAGGTTTTCTGTAGCATGATGCAGGTGCAACCTCTCACAGTATTCCCGGTTGATGTCCAAGGTGTCCCCTTGACGGCGCATGTATTCAATGCACTAATGAGCGGATTACTTGTCGTCATGGGTCTCAGGGCGATGCGAAATATCTTGCGGACAATGCGTGCTGTTGGGATTAAACCTGATAGTTACACGGTGGAAATTCTTATGAATTTCTTCGACCGAGCGCAAGGAGCTAATGCACGTCAGCTGATACGCGTGCTTCGTTCATTTTCCTCACCTTCGCTTCGGCCTACTATCCGACATATTCGCATCATCCTGAGGAGTATCCTCCGCCGCGAGAAATATATGGTTCACGGGCGTGGATGGGACGTGACTGCCGCCAAGTTCTCTAAGAAGCGAACGCACAATCCCAAGTTTCCGGATGGACTTATTCTAGACACTACCGAACATCATCATCCCACAGCCGGTCTCAAACTTCCCCGTCGTTCACGGTTAAATTCCTGGTTCAGACCGATCCTGCAGTGCGTTTCCCGTCGGGCCATTCAGAGCGATCGTGCAACTATTGCACTAAGGCTCAAGCATGAAGCAGTTGCCAGGTCTGACATGGAGACCTCCAGAACTGTTTTCCGAAACATGTTGGACCGTGGCCTTCACCCAACCATCCACCATTACTCAACGCTCATGGATGGGTATGTGAAGATGGGTGACGTTCGTGGTGCTAAGCAAGTTCTTCGAGACGCTCTCGATGCTGGCATCCAACCGAACTCAATAATGTACACAATTCTCATCGATGGCTGTGGTCGCCAAGGTCGCCCAGAGGAAGCTATGCGGACGTTTCGTGCAATGATTCGTGCTGGTATTGTTCCTGATGTGGCATCTATTGACGCAGTCGCCCATGCATATTTCGCCGTGGGAGCATATTCGGTAGCGAGACGGGTATTGCGCGAACTGTGGGCTCAAGTTCGACCATTTCCTCCCGAGCTCGAACACGCAACTCTCCGCACACTAGCCGTTACGTTTCGTTCTTATGGCTCAAATCCGGAGCATGGGAAAGACAGGTTGTCCAAGCGTCAGCAACGGCTTCTGCACTGGAAGCTGAGGGCAATCAAAACGGCGTGGATACGATTTGAGCAGTGGAGTGGGTCTCAGTCCCTTTCCGGGAAGGCGAGGGAATAGGAAGAACTCGTTCATAGTATCAAGATGTTCATAACACGACGCAAGGAATACATACTAGGTATGCTACTATACAGGTTGCAAAATATCCATAGAGTTGAATTGAAGAGTCCTACCGAGCGTGTGCAAATTTCGAATCCAGTAATCGGAGGGCTTCCCTGACACCATCTGCATTCACCTCCCGCATTCTTCGACGTCCGCACTCAATCAACACCTCCTGCGGGACAAGCCTTGGTGGTGAGGAGCGCTCTCTTTGCTGTTGATGATAGCGCTCATGCGGATCCATCAGTAGCACTGATTGGTGATCACCATGACGAGAAGGTCCTGCCATGGGCAGGCTCCGTTCTGGCGTGACAGATCCTGGAGCCGGTGATATCACCACCCGTGAGCCTGTGCACTTGGATCTGCGAGCAACCACATCGGCTAAGAGTGACAAATCTGCGAATGCGACATTGGGGTGTGACTTAAGCTGACGCCAAGCATCGTCGGTGGGTATCGATGTCTCGGTGCGATGTAGATTTGTGGACGAAATTATGGGCGCGATACCACAGGATCCACACTTCGTGATATCACCGCAACAACCACCAACGACAATCTTGTCTGATTGGTTCGTTCGTACAGGGCAATCAATGCACGGTGATGTGGAATTGACGGAGTGCCCAATTGCCTGACAGAACGCCTTGCCAAAAGCGTCGTCTGAACATGCCATACAATTGGAAGGGTCGCCTGAACATTTGGCGGATGACGATAGGACTGAAATCGGAGTTACGGGGAAGATTGGGTTTGCGTTCTGACCTGGTGCTCGTCGACGTATTGGGACAGGTGCTTGGTATGCTGGGAGGTTCTCGAGGATGTTTATTTGCGAAGAAAACTGAGCGGGTTGGTCCATAGGCGAAATGAGAGTAGGATGATCATGCTCCGATTTGAGTGATATACGGCTTAAATCAGTGTCAATGGATGCTTGTTGCATGGCCATTTCCCTGCAAACGCAAGGAACGTCAGGGCTACACAGCACACATGGGAAGGGGTCCGATGGGTCTTGCGCATCTAATACTGGACCAGGCTCGGTTGGCGGAGGGTAATTGAGCATGTTTGTGAGTGATGGTGGGGGTGTGGGAAAAACTCCAGATTGACTTTCGTGAACTGATGGAGGAAAGCTGTGGGAGGTTCCCTCATCAGGTGAGGAAACCAGTGAAGAAGATGAAGGAGTGTATGATGAAGGGGTGAATGAGGTGAAATGAAGACCCTGTGGCGAGTCCATGACCTCGGAATCCATCTTCGCTCGCTTGTTGCTGTTGCGCACAGGTCGCTCGGACATGCTAGGTGACACGACCATAGTATCATCCCTGTTCCTCTTTCTTTCACCGTCATTTGACTCCGCTTCCCACTCGAGACGAGTGATCTTTTCCTTCAGTAGCTGATTCTCCTTTCGAAGTTCCTCGTTCTCATCCTTCATTTTCTTCGCAATGTTCTGGAGTGCGACATTACGTTCTATCTCTCCCTGTTCGTAAGAGTGAAGACGAGCTTGTAGCTCAGCAAGCTGGGACTGCTTGCGTTCGCGAAATGCACGTTGGGCGGCTCTGCTAAATGAATAAGTAGACAGTAGCACACGAAACTACTTATCGCGTTACCTGTTCTGAACACGCCTACCCGCGGACTCCGAGTCCTGCTATCAACATCAGCTCTATGAAGCGCAGTGAATAGCTTAAATACTTGCCTCGTCGTCCTTCGGGGCTGGAGGGCCTGTAGAGCCTGTAGAGCTTGTAGAGGTCTCCTTCTTGGGCTTTCGCCCTGGTTTGGGTTTAGCTGGGATCACCCACTCCTTCGAAGCTGCAGATAGTTTCGTTGTTCATTTGAGACTTAAAGCCTTTGGAGTCGCGAACTGAGCTCACCTGTTGCCCATAACGTCGAGGTCGAGGTCGAGGCTGTCTGAGACATGGGGGACGGTCCAATAGGAACCATGCTTTACTAATCCAATGGTGGTGAAGCAGATACGGAAAGAAAGGCGCTGAGCGTTCTGGCAAAATGTTGAGCAAGTCGTTGTGGTCAGCGTCGACCTCGAGGAAGAATTGCGACTCGTCAGCAAAGTTATGTAGGCTGCTGGTAGGCTGATTAGATACGGCGATTTGGAGAAAAACTCAGTTGAGTTGGTAAGTGACACACCCTCACGCGCGCCACGGGGCACCGCCTCCACTCTTTAACTTGAACTCGATCTCATGGGAACGCTACATACATCCGATTAAATGAAGAGCATTACTCCACAACCTCCTCCTCTATTTGCTCAATAACTTCGTCAATCCACTCCTCGATCTCTTCTTTTTCCTCTTCATGATGCTCGCCATTAAGTTTCTGTCCCCTACTCCGTTTCTCTTCTGCAATGTCTCGCTTACACCGCGCGCGCCATGCATTCCATTCATCGACAAGACGTTTACGATGAGCGACAAGCTCCGCACTGACATTACTTTCCTCCGCAGCATCTTCCTCGTCGAAAGCGCGGCTGTACTCTCGTAAATTCTTGCGAATCAGCCGTTGTTGCTCCTTTGTAAGGAGACTGCGCGGTCGCGGTCGCCAAATGAATTGCTTGAAGCGATCGAGGATGTGTTTTTCTAGCTCTTGTCCCCGGAAGTCCCAGATAGCGTAGCCATTCTCAAGCTGTTTAACAAGGGAAATGAGCACAGCACAGTAGAAACCGAGTGTGACAGACCGTGTGCCTCCACGCGCTAGCACTGGTGGCCAAGTATCGCCCACTTGGATCCCATTCCACATCGGTTACACCATAATGATCGGCAGAACCAAGTTGCTGTATGCCACTACCCCATTCTTCTTTTACAGTTTGGCCTTCTCGGCGTTCTTCGCTGGTAAAATCTAAATCCCAGAATTCGAGTTCGGACTTGGTCGATGACCCAACTGTAGCCAGTACTACATGTCTCCCTCGAGGAGACCAACGTATCGTATTACTGGTCCTTGATGCAAGGGTGCCTGATTATACGCAGGTCAAAGAATAAAGCCCAGTCAATATCAATAGCACGTACGCAACAGCTTGAAATCATTCTTAGCGCGATCCAGCTGATAGAAGCTGATGTCGGTTTTGATTGTAATTCCAGGCGCAGGACTACCGAGGTTTGGATCATTACTTGACACAATAGCAAATCGCTCTCCTTTTGGCTCCCAAGAGAAGTCCGTGACGGGGTCTATAAGACATGTAAGTGAATGATCCAGTAAGGTCACGAGTCTCAGCACCTTTCAGCTCGACAACTTCAACCGGAAAGTCCTTCTCACGAACTCGGAAAATCTCAAGGTTGCAGAAAATAGATTTCTTCGTCTTGGTGTGACGGTCAACCTTGACACAAAGGAAGTCACCTTGGTTTTGCCAATGAAGCTTGCACTATAACATTTTGATCGTGAATGAATAATTGACCGCAAAGAACAAATCTTACCTCAGTGACATGGAACAAGTTCTTTTGTCGTAGAACAGTACGACTCGGGAAGTTGATAAGGGTCACTCGCGCAGGCTGGTTAGCAACCTCAGGCGTCCAGTAAGCAAGCATATTCTCCTTCTTTTTTGCACCTTTCCCTGCTTCCGCGACCTTCTCCGCGTCCTCTTTGTCCTTATCTCCGAGAGGGCACCATTCAAAGTCGACAACCCCCTCAATCTTTAGACTCTTTTTGTCGTGAAGACCCATGCTCGGCAACTCGTAGACACTGATCTGTTGTCCTGGTGTTGCCCGAGCGACGAACTTATCATCGGAACTCCACTTTAATGCAGGCCACTGCATTTGTTTTTTCATCGCTGGATCGTCAGTCTCATAAGTCGTGGTGGGGAACGTGCGAAGAAGGTGACCGGACTTGATATCCCATACGGCAATGTTATTGCCCTCATCTTCAGGAGAAAAGAATTCGGGGCCTTGAGGGAGGTTAGCAGGGACTGTGATAGGATCGTGTGACCAAGTGACGAGGTAATTTTCGCCTGGAGAAAAGTCAATCAACTTGACGAGAGGGTGCGCAAAACGATGTTGAGGTTCCCACGACGGTCCACCCCACAGCCGGACACCCTGACGGAAAAGCGTAGCGAAGAATGTACCGAGAGGTGACCATGACGCGTAGAGTTCTGTCCAATTCTGTCAAGATATTTAGTGGATGCAATGACGCGCAGAAACGCGTAGAACAACCACTTACCTTTTTCGCATAGGCAACTTCACACTGTGAAGGCTTCCCGTGCCAGTGTATTTCTACGTCATCACCGCGGTAAGTCACATACTGATCACGCCCATGAGGATCAGCGAGCCATGCTCGGAGATGTTCCTGTAGGGAGAGTGAGTTTGAAGTATTGGATATGGTACACGGGACAAACTTTTGGACGGTAGTCCTCCACTTTGGGTTCGACGTATGTCTCATCCATCTTTTCATAACGTTCAATTTCGCTGAATCGATTGATATGGAAAGTATGTTTGGAGTCAAAAGGATGTCCATGCATTGCACTAGCCGCAAAAGCAGCCGCGTCCGCGTTCCCAAGGTCAATGAAGACGAAGCTACGCTACTGTCGGTCTCAGAAGTCTGGGAGGAGGGCTAAGGTAGGCGTACCCTTTTGTTTTTCCTGAATGATCGTCCCATGGTACAAAAATGTCGTCTGGCTTGATCACAGCACCTCTTCTGGAAAATTCCTTCGATATCTTTACGAGTAGCTTGTCGAGCTTGGACTTGTCGATGATAGGCACTCCATCGACCACGATTACATTGTCGAAGCCATCGTCAAACTCCACACGATATCTAAGCGGGAAAAGATGAGCGTAAGGAAACTGGGAGTGCAAGAAGGCAGCACTTGGCTTCAATGTCCGAAAAATCAAGCTCGTCGTCGATAGCGTCGTTGGGAAAGGACATTTTATGCTCTCGTTGTTGAAGTCTGCCTCGAGAAAAATAAAGTTCAAGCGAAGTGTTACACGAATTACATAATTAGGATATGGTTAAGTTATCGTTATCTTAAGCCAATGAAATTTATTCATCGCTCATTCGATGTGACGAACGCGTCGATGCCATGTACTTCACAGTTGCCGATAGCATGGTCTTAAGCTCATATCCTCCGAGTCTATATTCCAGAGAAGATCAGACCAGTCTTATAGACCTTTACATGCTTCAGGCATTGGCTTCAATCTTCAGCATGATTTCTATTCATCTATATATTCATACGCAAATCATCGCAGTCGATAGAAACAACAAATGCACATCCACTGGTGTCATCCATGAGACACGTTCTCCCCAAGTTCTCTGACCTCTCTGACAATTGGTTCAGGATGTGAGCTCGCTGCATTAGGATCCTTGACGGCGCTAAATTGCTTGATCCTCCACTTGTCACGGTAGCACGTGTATCCACTTTATAAAATGATCGCTCTGTGGAAATGAACCAGTTATTCTCTCTCACAGCTTGTTATCTTCCGTCCACCCCAGCATGTCTGTCGAGAAAGATATCAGTTCCGTTGATGAGAAGGTGACGAAGGCTGGTGACGATCTTAAGGTCCCTGCAGCTGCAGCTCCTGACCTCAAGAAAGAGTCGCTCAGTGTATATTTCACCATCCTGGCCGCAGGCTTTGGTTTGATCAGTGACGGTTGTGAGTTTTCGTTTTAGTGCGCAAATAGCACCATGGTCACCTGATGCATCACAGATCAAAATAATTTGATGACAATGAGCAACGTTCGTCGGCATTGTCATGCAGTCAGGAATGTTCCTGACTTGCTTTATTAGGTTATCTTCAAGCAACTATACCCAAAGGACTACACATCTACTGTGTCCACTCGGGTCTCAAATGCCTTGCTGGTTGGTGAGTGGGTATAGGACCTAACGATGACACATATGTATCTTATGTACAAACCAAAGGCGCTGTACTCGGTCAGCTGCTCGTGGGCTTGATGTGCGACAGACTAGGACGAAAAGTAGCCATTGTGTCAACAACCCTACTGATTGTCATTGGTGCTACACTTGGTACTGCAGCTCACGGTGCCCACGGAAGCGCCCAGGGGTTGTTCTGGTTCTTGACTGTCGCTCGAGGCATCACAGGCGTTGTATGTGTTATTGTACTGCATTCTTAACACTCAGATCTGAATCTCCTTGTTAGGGCGTCGGGGGTGAATACCCTGCTTCCTCCACAAGTGCTAGTGAAGCTGCGAATGAGAAGTCCCTGAACAACCGCGGTCCAGGTTTGTTCTTAACGTTTATTTGAGTATGTATGACCTTACGGACGTGGACAGTGTTCATTATGGTTACGAACTTTGTTCTATCTGTGCGTATGTGTTTCTGTTATTTGGACTGACATCTTAGCAATTTGAATAAGTTTGGCGGCCCCCTCGCCGTGTCGGTATTTCTAATTGTCTTGTCAGCTGCTGGGGAGGATAATCTTGGGACGGTCTGGCGTGTGTGCTTTGGCGTTGGCATATTACTCCCTTTGACTGTATTCTTCTTCCGTCTTCGGATGTTAAGCTCTAAGCTGTACCGCAAGGGTGCCATTAAGCGTATGCGTAAATTTGCTTTGTGATCTTCTGTTCTGAATCCCATTTCAGGTCACGTCCCATATAAGCTCGTGTTCAAGCGTTACTGGCGAGAGCTGATTGGAACTTGTGGGGCCTGGTGGGTCGTGTTGGTTCAAAGGTTCTGATTTATATCTCATTTTAGAACTAGGTTTCTTTACGATTTTGTGAGCGAAGTCTGCGGCCACAGGTTTTCGCAAACTCTCACTTTCTTCCTCGATAGGTCACATTCCCCAACGGTGTCTTCTCGGGTACCATTATTTCAAGCGTTATCCCCAATAGCGATATCAAGAAGACGGCAGAATGGCAACTCCTCCTCGGAACAATTGCCCTCCCCGGTGTTTTTGTGGGTGCCTATCTCTGTAATAGGCTGGGTCGAAGAAATACGGTGAATAATGCCTCTTTGATCATAAGTATATACTGATTTGCATTCAGATGATGCTCGGTTTCTCTGGATACCTCTTATTTGGCCTCATAATTGGGCTGGCTTACAACAAGATCACCAAAATTATACCGCTATTCGTCATTTTGTGAGCCATCTAATTAGCTCACGCCATACTCTTCTTGACGGCTTCTCCTAGCTACGGGCTTATGCAATCATTTGGAAACTTGGTACTTGTGCAATCTTCATTTACGGGGCAACATTTTATCTCAACATTTTATACCTTAGGGCCCCGGTGATATGTTGGGTCTGACGAGCTCCGAATCATATGCGACTCCAATCCGGTAGGGCGTCAGTAGCAAGTACTAAGTGATCACTAATTATGTAACAGCGGCACCTGCTATGGCCTATCTGCTGCTATCGGGAAGACCGGAGCAGCCGTTGGCACTCAAGCTTTCACTCCCATACAGAACAATCTGGGTAAACAGTGCGTTGGAAGTTCTGACAGCCATTCGTTTATTTCCTGAACTACCTCTCTGAAGGTGGACATTTATCATTGCCGCCATTTGTGGCGTAACTGGTGTCTTGGTCACGTATCTCTGCGTCCCAGACATGACTGGGGTTGACCTCGCCGACGAAGACGCCAAATTCATGAAATACCTCGCTGACAATGGTTGGGAAGGCCATGTAGGTGAGGGTGATGAGAAGGAGCTGATAGCAGGCCGCTATGTCACTGAAGCTGGCTCCGAAGAGCTTTGAAGGGGTACTTATTCTGTCTAATCATCAGAAAGACGGTTTTTCCTATGAGTAGTCACGTGATCTACTGTCTTCACCTGCATAATACGTATAACTTGAAGTCACTTTCTACATTGACTGAACTTGCCCTTTGAATGTCCTCTCCGCTGCTGCGGACATCGCGCTCGCTGTGCTCATCATGCCTGCGCTGGCGGCATCATAGACTTTATGTATCGCATGCAGCGTTAGCAACCTCAGCTTTTCCGAAAAGTAGCCTTCAGCAGACAGACACACCATCCCCTAGTCATGCACCAGAGAAGGCAAAGTCACAAAAGGGATTCCGAGCCCCCAGCGAAACGAAAGCAGGTCAATCCACATCCTTACAGTCTCGAAATCCGCTGGAGCCTACTCGTGTCGACCTTTACCTCGCCTCGATACATGCTGCTGGCTTGGAACCAACCTTGGATGACATAGAGCATTGCAGACCTAAGAGGCACTCGTCGCCGGAGTCTTCTAAATATGCAGAAGAGTACAATAATCTCTTAGACACGCTCTGTCGGTCCTTCAGCAAGGACCAGCTACGGAAGTTTACAGAGTTGTATCAACTCGACCCCATATGGACACGTAGTTCCAGACGCAAAGTAGAATATGCGGAATCCATTATCGAAAAGCAGTGGAACTGGCCCTCGCTGAAGGAACTTGAGAGAAGGAAGAGGGATAGGACAGAGGTTGTTGTCAAGAGTCAGTCTTGTTCTGTTAATTGTGCCCATTACGAGCCTGACTTCTGTAGCATTCTCTGTTAACCCAAGTCAACTTTTCCTCATTCTTGGGAAAGGTGGAGTCTATCCAAGATACAAGCTTCCTCGTGTAATGACAGATTTTCAGATGGTGCCGACTTACTGCAGCTTTCCATGCAGTATAACGTCCACATTTCATTGGCTTCTAATCCACTTGCCTTGCGAGTGGAAGGATTGAGAGGTGCAATGAAGCAACTCACGGAGCACTTGAGTGACATGAAAAAGGTGAGGTTGCTGAACTTCACGCATATGTTAAAAACTAACTAATCCCGAGGGTATCATCGATGAAATCGTCGAGTTGCCTTCAAAGCAACCTATTCGTCAGGATCTGGTCCAGCGTATATCACGTCTTGCTGGTGCTTATGTGGAGAACCTTGGTCACAAGGGCAAGGCAGGTTCTACCACCTGTCAGCCGAGAAGATACTGAAAGTCTCTTTAGATCAGGATTTGTGCTAAAGACCCAGAAAAAATGGATATTGCAAAAAGGCTTGCTACACGTGCTTCGACGGAGGTGAGCTAAGTCACCGTAAGACCATAACCACGCTTGACTGATGGAGGGCTCAGAGTCAAGGCAGTTCTTCGCCTCTTCTTTGCTATGTGCCAACGAAACCGAAGCTCGACCATTCCGTACTTCCCTCCTTCATGCCACACACGTACTCTATCTACCCTTTCCTTTCTCCTCGACCGTTACCTTGGACGACGATAAAAGGTGGATCTTTCCGTGTTCGCAGGGTGGCAGATTGGCTCGGTGCTGCTGCCACTGAAGACATATCGAAGACTGGTGGCTTGGCAGGAGGCCAGGGAAAGGTAGTAACCAAATCTGAGTTAGCTTGTCTCTTCAGTCAACTTGAGTTTGTGCTGACGTTTCTTGCAGGGAACCTAAAGATCTGGAGGCACTGCTCCAGAGTGCCCCGAAGACCTCTGGTAGCGACAGACTTGTAACTGCCTCGTAAGTGCGATGATACTCACTCAAAGAGGCCGTATCTGACACCACCCAAGCTTTGGACACATGGTCCTTGCATCTCCGTCGCTAACCGGACATGCAATGCTTAATCCACCGTTGAAGGGGAACTGGATATTATCAAAAATTCTCAAATGGTTGTACACTTCAAACACCCCGCTCATGTTCGTTCCCAGGTGTGTCTAATGATGCTTCGGTCATTCCGTCCATGTGCTAATCGGGACCTTCAGTCTTCCTCCCACATTATTGGATACACCACCTTCCAACCAGAAAGTACTGCATCGCGTCTTGTATCGCACGCTTTCTGAGTCCCAGCTTGAGAAGAGTCTTCAGCAGCAGCTGATCAAGTTAGAATTGGAATTCTCAATGTCAGATGTAGCCAGCTCCAGAGCGGGAGAACTTGAACACAATGACTCGGATCGCGAATTGGCCGGTGATTCAGTTGACATCGATTATGACACGTCATCTCCTCTGGAATCATTGCACGACTCAGCCACTTTTGAGCAACCTTCGTTAAACGCAAAGCAGACCATTCCAGAGGTGTCCGTCAACGTTTCCGAACCAACATGCCTCGAAGGCGTTAAATCCACATTGGATGTCATGATGCCTGATCGGTTCGTTGATTCTCTACGTCTAATGCGGTGTGGACTAATTTGAGGTAGTCCCATGGATATTCAATTCACTATCTTCGACTATACGGACCTTTGTGCGGGTGCGCAACCACCGGTGCTTGTTGAGTATGCGAAGGAGCTCAGACAATTGTGCGCTCATGTGTTAATCATGGCTTTCGAACTGGATGCTCACTCAATATAATCATTGGCAGCCTGACGTCTCAAGATGGTGAAGCGATCCAACCGCAGCCACCAACCACATTCAACTTCCACGGTCGGACTTACTTCCTTCAAACCAGTTTGAGTGTGCGTCAAGCCATCGAGACAACCCAACTGTCAGTGGGTGCTTGCGAAGACTTGGAGCAATCTGTTTCTGCCAAAGCAATCACAGAAAGTCTGCTAGACTTGGAGAGCAACCAGAAATCAACCTCTTGTCAGGTGCGTGCTTGCGATCGTATGATTAAATCAATGTGCTCATTTCATGAACTAGGTGATGCTTGATGACAACGCAGTGGGCGGGCAAGCTTGGACTCAGTTCCTCGCATCATGCGACCATGTCACCACTGTTTCATTCCCTGCTCAAAGTCTCAAGCCAGATCTACCGGCCTCCTAATTTACCCCTATTGCTATTGTATACACCAAGAATAATAATCGATGTTCTCAAGTTCAAGCACGGATATGATGAATGCATGGTGGTAAACTAATCACTCTCATTTTCGCTTTTTGTTTGCCTTTTCTTTCCGTTTCTTGGCTCGCGTCTGTTCAGCAGTCAGTTTCGGCAGATCAGCGAACCTGAAAGATAAATACCTCTTTTCTCATCCTTGCATCGACCATGACATAGCGACCCTTGACGCCTTTCGGTCTGCCTTTGAGTCCTTTATGAGGACCTTTCGCAACTACCACTTTGGCCTCCTTCTTCTGATTCGCTTTGGCAGTTCCTCTGCGCATAAGCTTCACTATCTGCTGTGCCTTCTCGCGCTCAGTCATATCTGACGTGTCGTTAACTCCCTCTGCCTTCTTCATCGCCTTCTCCAGCCGCTGTGTAGCCCGTAGTTTCTTCCTCCCCTTGGCCTCTGCGATCTTCTTGATCGGACGTGCATCAAGTGTGCGTTGACGTGCTCGCAGAGCAGCAATGGCCTCCTTCGTCACAGGGATATTCGGTTTGTAGTGCTTTTCCTCGTCATCCAAGAACCACGACGGTAAGCCGTCTTTCGCGTTAAGAGAATAGCGATTGAAACCGTCATTGAGGAGGTGCGTTCTGGTAGTTTGGCGATTCACCAATTGCTGGGCAATGGACACAGCTTCCGCCGTAGTTAGGCCATATTCTGAAACATTGGTCAGGAAGCTCATCAAGATTGGCAAGTGGGCATGTCATACGAACTTTCAATGTGTTTTTTCTTCACTTCGTCTTGGTTTTCGTCTTCAGCATCCCACATTTCAACATCGTGGTCGTCCTGCTGGGGCACAACCTCGAAGTCATCATCCGATATTGCAGCAGGCTAATCGATCTCATAAGCAAGGTCTATAAATGAGCGACTTGGGACGTACATCATCTTGCCATTCTTCCTCGTCACCATGGTGCTGCACTGAGGCCATTGGAACATCCTCCCTTTCTTCTTCTTCTTCCTCCTCCTCCTCTTCTACATGATCAAGATCTTCCAGACCGCCAAAAAGTTCTTGGCTGAACCATACCTGGGAAGCACGACTTCCTGTGGTCGGCTCCTCAAGCTTCGTCACGAGTTTAATCTTCTTGCCTGGCTTCATATTTGTTTCATGAGGTCTTCTCCTCTTTCGACCTGGCGTCTCAGGTTCCTCGTTGTCACTTTCATCCGAAGAATCACCGTCTACTTCCCCCTTTGCGGCCTCCATTTGGTCCCAGCCGCCTTCCTCGTCGCTGTCCTCATCATCGTCCTCCCGAATTCCGCCCCATTCCTCTAACAATCCGTTCTTCCTTCTCGCCTCTTTAGCCTTGAATTGTGCGTCCCGCTCCTTCAGTTTCTCCTGGTAAGCATCATATAGGCCATCCAATTCCGCTTCAAGATGGGCCGTCTTTCGATTCCTTTCTTCCTCAGAATCGAGCACCTCATCATCATCATCTTCCTCTACCACCTCATCATTTTCCTCGTCCTCCGGTGTGTCTTCATCTACCCGTATGATCCCGATTCCGCCTTTATTTCTCAACTCCCTTTCAGTACCAGTCAAATCAAAGATATCTTCTTGGCCCACCAGCGAAGCGTCGTTTTGCTCGAGACCGATATCTAGCGGGGCAGTCATTTGAAGCTGCATCCGTTGAATTGTCTTGGTCTTAATCTCATTTGCACGACGACGTTCACGTTTAGTACGCGCAGTTGCTTCGGCGTTCAATCTTTCGAGCTAATACGTGCGTCAGAACGATGATAACTGAATACGGTCAATACGGACCTCGTTTCGAATCTGCTGCTCTTCATCAACTTCATCAGTAACCTCCACGGTTTCCACAAGATCCTCGACGTCCTTTTCCTTCACCTCTAAGCCAATCTGTACGTAAATATGAGCACCATAGTCAGCAATAAAAATGCGCCACAGACTTCTTCACGAAGTGCAGACCGCCACTTTAACAGATTCTTAAAGTCTCCCTTGCCGAGCACCTTCAAATCATCGCAGCTTGCCTGTACGTCGGCACTAGTGATGTCGAGCTGCAACCACCTGAAGACCACGTCAAAACAGCTCGACAGAGGACCAACAATTGTTATACTCTTTTTCCTCTTGTGACTCAAAGCTTATCTTATTGACCAGCCCGAGCACAGCGATTGGATCAACACTCCGAATGAAGTCACTTGCAGAAGTCTTTTTGAACAAAGTGTAGTCTCCGTCATCGTAACCGTCACGTTTCCGACGCTTCTTTTCAGGATGGAATACATTTGCTTGTGCATTGTTTGCCGAGGTACCTTTGTCCGTGCCAGATGCGGCAGTGGTAGACAGGTCCTTGAAAACATGTTTGGGATCCAGGAACTTGGGATCGATGTGTTTGGGTGCAAGGAAGTCCCGGCAGACAACGAAAATCTCAGCAGACACGTTTCTATCTTCACGTAAATAATAGAGAAAATTACCGGGTTGAGAATGCGCACCTGGATGACGGAGGCTTTGTAGCTTCCACCTTTCCAAACAACTGGTTAAAGACCCAGATCAGATTGTTATAGTCAACACTTCGGAAAACCTTGGTGACAAAGGTCCCGCCTTTGATGAGAAAGTCCACAGCGAGTTTTAAACTCATTAGCACAAGTTCAGATTGACTGTATGCGTCCTGCACCCATGCAGTACCGACATTTGGTGCACCATCATGGAGAACTACGTCCGCCTTCCAATCCTTGAGCTCGCTGCGAATGAGGTTACGGCACTGCGCAGTGGTAATATCCGTCGCGAATGTGACAACACGGGGTATGGGTTTAATCGGTACGAGGTCTACACCTGCATAGTGGAATGAAGGAATCAAACGAGTGATCTTCAAACTTATTTGTATAAAACACACCAATGATGACACTATTCGTAGGCATGTACTTGCTAGCCACCTGTAGCCAACCACCGGGGGCCGCACATAAATCAACACAGCATCGGGCTGATTCGAGGAAGGCATATTTTTTGTTCAATTGAATGAGCTTGAAGGCCGACCGCGCACGGTAACCTTGCTCTCTAGCCACGATCTGTTAAATAATGGAATTTTCAGATAAGTTCATGGAGATGCGCACTTTGCAAGCTTGTAATACTTGTCAAGCCGACCCTTTCCTGTCTTTTTCTGCGCTTTACCCATAGCAGCCAGAGGTAAGGGCGGAAGATGGCTTTTTTTAGACGGAATCAAAAGTTCATGATCCTTATTTACATGTCTTTGGTATGTTCAAGGAGTCCCCATTGCTCCCTGTTGCTCCTTAGATTTGAACATTGAATATTGAACCATTAGAATGTCAATTCCCAACTCATCAACGCCGCTACTTGCCAGAGGTTCGACTTTTGTGACGCCCTCGCTGCTTTGGAAGTCGGGGGCTATCCTTGGTTAGCTATCTTGCTGCAGCCTGGTGATACGATTTGATTCACACTCGTATATCCTGAAATTCTACCGTTTAGCCACCGTAGGGATGATTGCTGGCGCTTTTGGCTCCCATGCTTTGAAGCGCAGACCCGGTATATCGCCGGACGGCTTGTCCGCGTGGGGAACGGCGTCTCACTATGCGGTTGGCAACTACTTTTCATCTATGATTTGTTTCTGATGAAAACAAAGATTTTTAATGGCCTGGCTTTGTTTGTGATCTCGATGCATCCTCGATTCTCGACGCATAAATTTGCTGGACCTGCCATTGCAGGGGGAGGCCTTGTCTTCTCTGGCTCCATCATGGCACTCGTCCTATGGAGAGACAAGTGCGTATCTTTATTATGCGCCCCGCCCATGCTCTAATGTCATTATACCACATTCAGGTTGAAGTTCCTTGGACCTATTACTCCTATGGGTGGTATGGCTATGATTGCAGGGTGAGCCAAATCATAAATAATATTTCCAACACACGTTCATGTGTCGTATCGACCAGGTACATTGCTTTGGCACTATAGACCAGTCATTTTTTCCAGAAGTACTTCATATGTCAAGTTAGGTGGGATCTGACACCTTCCGGGCATTCTTTGAAACCATGGATAGATCTGTGCAACGTAATTGTATATTCCCTTCCCCCATTCTCGTGATTCAGGACGTATTTTTCCTCCTGTCCACGGATGTCTGAATCTCCACTTGCAGTTTGGTTAAAGTTCCGGTCGTTATCGATAGACCAGATTACATTCCAGCGCTTGAGTGAACTCAAGCGTGTAACGCGAAATACAAGATCACGTGACTGACGCGTTGTGGACGTGTCAGCTCCGCTTGAAATGTTAGAAAATAAGCGTACTGAGGCTGGTCACCACCCAAAGTTTTCGCACCCTCTTCATCGCGCGATATCGTCCTGCCGTCCCGCTCACCGTTCTGCACGTTAATCTCTTACATTTAGGACATCGCCAGAATTCTTGTTTACACAGTGAGTGTTGTGTGTGGCACGAAATATAGTCTTCCCTTGATCCATACACTATCACAGTCACCTGCCATGTCAGACGCGCGATCCACTCTCACCGCCTCGCTATCATTTACCCCAACATCATCTACGAACGCAACTCGGCCCCTGAAGCGACGTTTAAACTCTACTTCCACTTCGGACCTCCCTTTCTTCTCCCCTGCCTCCGTCTCATTTAAGCCAAAGCCATACACACCAAATGGTTCTTCGGTTCCCGCCCCGCCGCCGCCAAAACCACAATCTGTGGTGCGAACGCATTCAGCTTCATCCTTAGTTCAACATATGCCCATGATGGATCCCTCCCCGTCTGACCCGAATGTCATTTTTGTTCACC
>PVXU01008614.1:10212-28248 GCA_002994865.1 Rhizopogon parksii | reverse complement strand
TTCATCGTCTTTCCCGATGCTCACCTTTATCCGGAAGGTCTCTCCTACACTTTGATGGCCGCCAATCCGGATTGGTTCCTAGATCAGAATGATTTTGTTAATGGCTCATCAAAAAATCCAGATGCAATTCCTTATCCTCCTCAGCTTGAGCCGCCTAGAGGATGGTGCCCAGCCAAGAAAAAGGACCTCAAAGCTTTGGGACCAGATGGCTGGCCTGAAGGAGAAGAGCCAAGACTGCGTTGCACATTCTGCAGGAGAACGTACGCAGGGGTTAATGCAAAAAGTATGTGGAGGCGGCATGTGTATGAGAAGCACAAAATTGCCATGTCGAATCGTCGGGAGGGACATGATCGCAGTCGCGGTGGCCGCGGTTCTGGCAGTAAGCTTATGCACGAGATCGCTACCCTTAAAACTAAGCTGTTCTCACTTCAGGGGAACGTCATCACGACAAGGAAAATTATATGGGTGATCGCCGAGGTTCAAGAGGGCCGGACAACAAATTCAGGAAGTCTATAGCGTTATTCTCAAGGAATAGCAAAACCCCTACCCCAGACTCCGAGGATGACGAAGCAGATGACGAAGACTTACCTGTGCCCTCGGCACCTGTCATTGAGCAGAATGAGTTTCCTGTCCTCTCATCTCCTCCTGTCCTCAAACACACAAGAACGTTGGATGAAGGGGTCATACCGATCGATTCCTATGAACCTCAGGCAAGGCGAGCGGATGACATGAGTGTATCTCCGACAACATCTCGCTTCGCTGTACCGATGTCTCCTTACGACCCAACATTGACACCATCGTTCCGCCACTCCCCACCACGCCTTCCTTCAGACCAACCCTGGCGCTTCCCGAGCCCGAGCCACCCCCTCCATTCCACGGCTAGGGAATTTTGCCTGTCCATGCTTGCGCGTGCCACTCCTGCTACCAAAGGTTCTTCCGTCATTGACTCGAGCTCCCCAAGCACTGGTGCGACGAGTGTTATGAATACTCCCTGCAGTACCACATTCCGTGGAAAGATGTTCGGCGACCTTAGTGGCATATTCTCCGAAGGCAGCTCCCCGATCATCTTCAGACCTTCTCCAAGGCAGCTATTTTCTGATGGCCGCTCGCCAGTATCACTGTTTACGCGTCTTGACTTCCGCAAGCGTTTGAATGACTCTCCACTTGGTGGGGGTCTACGTAGGAAGAGCAATGACCGGAAAAAATCGGCCATGAGCAACTCCTTCGACATGCAAGGCGGGTGGCTTTCTGATGCATCGTTCTCCTCTTCCGTGAGCAGCTTGACCAGTGCAGCAATACCAAGCCCTGCCCGCCTGACGTGCGACGATCCCTTTGGAAACCCGTTCAAGCCGCTTGCACCTAATTTGCGACACCCGCCCAATGAAAGGATGGTATCACCCCCGAGATCTACTCCAGACGTGGAAAGCCCAGTGATGAGACGTTCCCGTTTGCCGGATAATGATGGGTCAGGACCTGATGGTGGCCTGATCGGGCTGGGCATTGGGCTGATGGAACCGTTTGATCTTTCTATCTCCACCGTCCCCCGTCGCGAAGCAGAGAAGGATGGAGCGAAAGTCGAAGGGGTGTTGATGGATATCTCTGTTGACCTGGCACCGCCATCGAAAAAACGCAGGGTGACTGACAAGTAGTCAGCCCTCTTGTCGTTTCCCTGTTCCGCTAGTTTTCGATCCGCTTTGCAATTGTATGTTGTTATCTGAACTGTTTTCATTCTATTTATCAGCTCCAGAATTTCTCACCGAAGGATAGTTGGCTTTGGCGATTTTTTCAGACCTGTACATTTCGTGCCCATCTCAGAGTCCTACCTTACTTGTATACTGGTTTAATTCCCCATGTATTGTTCTAGTATACGTGTTCTTCTGAACCTCGCATAGATCAAGTCCTTCCCAAATTCACAAGCTCAGCGTTGATTGTATAAATTTATAATTTGACAGGAACGAATGAATCTAGGTATCTTGGCATGGTCACAAATGTGTGACCATATTGGTCACGGGTAGATTGGCTTGAAGGCACTAAACGTCCGTCACGCTCTGTTTCAGTTTGCTCACCCAGTCTCAACCCAGTCCGACTTGAGAACTCTCATTCTACTTGTGAATTTGGCAGGTTTATACAAGCACTCGCTTATTTTGTGGACACCTTGCTCTTCTTGAGGGTTTCTCTTCCAGGCAACCAACTGGGATATCGATCAGAATGACACACATCAAATGTAGGTCTCGCTAGTGTACCCTTGATTCGATCAGCTAATCCAAGTTTCAGGCGTTGTGGTTGGTGATGGTGCGGTTGGAAAGGCAAGTTCTGCTCCACATTGACTCTAGCGTTGAAACATTTATCGGTGGTGCAGACATGCCTTCTCATTTCTTATACCACAAATGCCTTTCCAGTGAGTTCTTGCGCGCGCTTATGTTGGAATACATTTAAGTTGCCTCGTAGGGAGAATACACCCCAACAGGTATGATCGGGTGGGTGACCTGAAAGTGCTGCCGGCTCACGCAGTATCAGTCTTCGATAATTACACTGCAAATGTGATGGTTGACGGGAAAACCATTTCACTCGGTCTATGGGATACTGCTGGACAAGAAGATTACGATCGTCTCCGTCCACTCTCCTACGCAATGGCACAAGTCTTTTTGATTTGTTTCTCGGTTGTCAGTCCACCTAGTTACGAGAACGTACGAAGCAAAGTGCGTTATTCTTCGGGCAGCCACCCTCACTACTTTTGTTGAGCCCTGCAATCCAGTGGTGGCCTGAGATTTCACATCATCGGCCATCTTCTGCGGTACTTTTGGTTGGCACCAAGTTGGACTTGCGCGAAGATCCTGCTACCATCCAGAAGTTACGGATGCGGTAAGTCAGGCATGCTACATGACATGCATCATCAACCCAAATGTATCATTATACGCAGAGACCTGCAGCCCATCCAATACACGCAAGGAGTCGCGATGGCAAGGGACATTGGTGCTATCAAATATCTTGAATGTTCTGCGCTATCGCAGAAGGGCCTGAAGACCGTGTTCGATGAGGCTATCCGTGCTGTCTGTGAGTATCTGTCCTCATTTGTGTCAGAAAAAAAGAGTATAACCAGAGTTTCAGTAAACCCTCCCCCGAAGGAAAAGAAGCGTAGTAGCCGCGGTTGTGTTATCGTATGAGGATGGATGTTCTTTTCCTGCTCATATAGATGGATTTTCTTTTGTTTTTACCATACCACGCCCATTTATGTTGTTGCTCCCGTTACGACCTATATGTTGCATTTTACCCGTCAGTGGAGTGGAGTGGACTTAGGCCAGCCTGGAACGTGATCGGTACGGTGACTAGCGGTTTTTAAGTACCATAATTGAACTGTTGATCCCCGGCTATGGCGGAGCAAATGGTTACTTATAGCATGTTGGGGTGATTCTTCAACACACCTTTGAACCTGCAAGCCCTTCTTCGCTATTCGCTCTGGCGGACGCTTACTTAGTCGGTCTAGTATTGCATGCTGTAATCACTCGCTGTCATACTCTTTATCAAAACCACGTTTCCGATCTTTATCGATGCCTAAAGCACCAGGTTCTGTAGGTTCGGGTACCGGCGGCGCTACCGTCCTCAAGAGAAATCAGGTTCAAAAATTTTACTCATTCGACTCCCCAAATCACTGAATCTATCTTTTAGGCCTGCCACCAGTGTAGAAGACGCAAATTAGTGAGTTTCAACTTGGGTCATGTCTGCCTAATACCATGTTTCTGACACATCATAAGAAATGGTAATTTTTGCATGGCTAGTTGCAAATCGTCCTTGCTCAGATACTCCGTTAGTGATGCAAAACGACCGTGCTCGACATGTGTCCGCTCGCACAAGCATGCTCGTGACCATGCTCAGCCCGGAGTGGACCTGCCAGATGAACCAGAATGCACATTCGACGAAGGTATGCGTCATCGCTCGTAGCCCCTTCCCATGATCAAATTTCGACACCAGTTGCAACGGCTGAGACCCCATCTGCCCCATCGGATACTCCCAAGAACAAACTTGAGCGGTTAGAGGCCCGCGTCAGTACGTATATTGACTTCCTACGTTCTTGGGACATTACCAAATTCTCCTCTTCAGAGGAGCTCGAGGCACTCCTAAATCAAAAAGAACACGTAACATCCCCCGACGCAAATCCATCTGGCAGCTCAGCTGCGTCATCGACTCAGAATTCACCTAGTTCTGCTCAAGCTCTACCGTTGAATTCACGTTCTGGGTCGGCGTCGACACCGGGCTATCCGAGTGACCTGCGATCTCTATTGTCACCATCTACTTTGGAAATGAATGCCCAGACGATTGACCCGTGCCTTGTGAATGGCAATTCCGGTCTCACGGAAGTTGCAAGTGTCGGGATCGATGCTCCCTTACTTCCGTCTAGTATGGGTATGTGTGGTGACCCCCCTTTACTTTGTGACCTTGAATGTGTTGTTCTTGCCAGATGTCAGCTGGTCACATTGGCCCACTAACCTTCCCCACCCAGAACTCGTCCGCCATCTGTAAGTCTATACCCTGAATAATTTCATCAGCTTATCGTTTGCATCAGGGTGGAGAAGTTCTTCTGGTTTCATCCACACGCACCTCGCCTCTTCCACTCGGGCAACTTCATGGCTTCGCTCTCATACCCACCGAACCACCCCGACTTTCCCATCCCACCCGTTTTACATGCCATATGCGCTGTCAGTGCCGTCTACACTGCAGCTGGAGTACCTCGGACAAACGCTGCGGACTTCCCATGTAAACATCATCCTTTATTTACTGCAATGCCCATTTGGCTGACTATGACCTTGTGAAAGACGAAGGACAATTTGCACAGCCAGACTTGCCTGACACATTTGCAGAACAACAAGCAGTCCACGCTAAAGAAAAGGTCGAGAAGTACTTGAACAAAGGACACCATTTAGTTCAATGCGTACAAAGTCAGTGTGTATATGAGCGACCGCGCAGTAACTAACTGTTTTCCAGCTTATGTTCTGCTAAATTGGTACTATTGGTGTCACTCGAAGTAAGATCATCTTCTGATCGAATGTTCTCTCACTTACTTACTTGTGGCAGATGGGTCGAGGTTGTTATGATTTCAATTAAATCGTAGAACGTTGCTGATTTCCCTTGATGCCTAGTTATTTGTCTGCAGTGGACAATCTCTGAGGGTTGCGATACCATTGGCACTCAACATTTGCCCTCCTTTCCGTTCGTTACACAAGAGTTCCCCCGCGATGTCGATAATCCCCCCTCCTCGCACCCCAATCGAGGACGAAACACGGAGAAATACCTTCTGGCTGGCGTATGCAATTGATCGCCAGCAAGGAGCTGGTAGTGGCTGGGCGCTCTCCCTTGATGATGATGACATCGCCCAGTTGTTCCCAGTCACAATGGAGCAGTTTGAGTCGGGCGTCAGTATAAACACTGCGTTTCTTCCTGCTAGCTGATATTTCACTTAGATGCCTGTGAGCTATAACGTGCGCCAGTGGTGTCATGTGAGAGAAGCGATTTTCTTTCATCCACCAGATATCACCGACTCTTTCACATTGTACATCAAGAGCTCTATGCTTCTTTCTTTCATCAAAAGCTTTAACCACCGATACAAGATCAAATCAAATTTGGGAGATACGAGGTTCCTGCCAGTCAGGGACTTTGTCCAGGGATATGGAGATCAATCAGACATCCGGTCGTCTCCTGCCTTCTCGGAATTGGATCGACTGCTCTTGTCATTTCGATCTTCGTTCCCCAGTAACCTGAAAGACCCATTCGCAAACGGGATGATGGACTCGCACCTATACACGACTTTCCTCTCTGTGCATGTGTGAGTAGTGTAATAACTTTTATGATCACATGCAACCTCATCGGCGTTTCTAGATCGATAATTTTACTTCATGAACCTCACTCGAATATCGATAAACCCACTTGTCCTTCCGCTGCCAAGATACTCGAGAGTGCTCGCGCAATCCTTAACCTCATATATGCGGTTTGGTCCACAAATTATGATATCGGACTTCTGGACTATTTCTGCCCGGTATGTGTCAGTTGGCCTGGGATAGCCTGTATCTTATTTGTTTTACTAGTTCTGCTGGTATGTTGCTGGGCGTATTTTTGGTCGTTTCCTGCGGGCTGCTCGGGATGCCGCTTGTGTGCAACAGATGGAGACACTACAGGCAGAGCTTGACTTCGTAAGGTCAGTGGTGCATAATGCAGGGTGACTGTCCGAATGACGTACTCTGGTTCAGGATGGCCTTGAGCAAGATGGGCGAACGAGTTCCCCTTTCATGTACGTTGCTCAGATGGTTTTTGCTTCCAGTGCTCAATGTGCTATTTTCAGACCGGTACCATAGAATGCTGGATCTGGAAGTCTGCTTGGATTCGATGCCTATGGATGGAAGATCACTTTCTGCTATCACTAGTGAGCAACTGCTTGCCAATGTCACACCGGTGCATACCTCCCAGCACGGCATGGCATACTTCCTTAAGTTAAATAACCTGGATCCCCAGCCTTAACCTTCTTTTTCTGCAATCCAACAGTAATTTATCGCAATAAATAATGTATTGTAAACTTCTCTGTGTTTTGTCTCTGTCCATACAGTACTTTTATGTGCTCTCCTCTTCTTGAAATTGTGATATCAGTATGCTACAAGTATGATACCGCAGTCCCCGCTCATGCAATGTCGACGTTCAACTTTTTGACTTCGGCGAGACTCCTTCGATCGGATGTAATTCATCGTCGGTTCACAATTCGCACCCGAAACCTTGGAGCACGATGGAAACTGCATCGATGCTAAATACCCCGTCGGCATTGGCGTTATGTTCCGATGCTCCTACACTAGCATTCTTAGGTCCGCCAGGGACATATTCCCATCAGGCAGCGTTTGACGTTTTCGGCGATTCTGTTCATTATGTCGCGAAGCAGACCATCGCCGGTAAGTTGACTTGCTGCTTCTCCTTGTCGCCTGTGAACCTTTACATCCCCCAGACGTCTTCGAGTCGTTATCGTCTGAGCTTCCCTTTGGCATCATACCCCAAGAAAATAGCACCAATGGGTCCGTGATTGAGACATACAACCTGCTTCGATGCAGAACTATTGGTCGGGAGAGTTTTGTGAGAGGGGAAACGAATATGCCGATCGATCATTCCTTGGTCGTCCGCCAAAATGTTAAATTGGAGGATATCGAACTCGTTCTCAGCCACGAACAAGTGACCACATATACTTCCCTCTTTATGCATGTGGCACTTTCTGATTGATCATGCAGGCGCTAGGCCAGTGTAAGGCGTTTCTGAAGGAGCACATTCCAAAAGCATCCCTTATGCCAACCGACTCAACCGCGAGTGCTGCTCGTGCATTGCTCGACCCGCCGTCCAAGGGTTTTGACCCCTTGAAGACTGCAGCGATTTGTTCCACAATCGTGACCTCGCTGTTTCATGGTCTGGAAGTGTTACGCACTGGCATTCAAGATGGAGAATGTACGTTATATTGTTCATGCAGCACGGGAACAAACTAAGACTCTGCAGCGAATACAACGCGGTTTTATATCGTATCCTATGGTGACGATGTTCTGGTACCATGGATAACACCACCTTCCTGTCAGATGCGTGCTTTAATCCGTGTGTTACCTGCCAGTAGCCCAGGGGCATGGGATACTTCACGGGCAATAAAGGCAGTCAACCTTCCAATCTCCCGCATAGATCGAAGACCGTCCTTATGCTCAAAGACCTTTCGTGATGTCTATTTTCTCGAAGTATATGCCGAAGCCGGACAGGAAAATGGCGTTTCCTGGTTTGATTGTGTTTATCAAGCTGTCGAAAGATTAAGGCAGGCCGGCTTAGAATCCACAGTTCTGGGTATTTGGTAATGCGGAGCATCTGTACAGCCAGAATTACAAATGTAGACGTTTCATGCTATCATTACGATTTCGTTCATTCATCGGAGCCAGTGAATCTTAAGTTACACGCTCTAGAGCCGCATCGGCTCAGAGAGCAGTACTCTTGATTAACTGATCTGCTCTTTCCGATCGAGGTATAAAGCGACACTTGAAGGGTTTTGGTCGGCTTATCCATGTGTGTGATTAAAATATTCTCCGAAAGTAGTAGTAAGGCGTACCTAAGCATGGAAGAAGTGTACGCGACCTCCGGCACGATCTCGAGGCCATTCTCATCCATGGCTCTCTCAATGGAGTACACAGATAGAATGCACGCTATGGAAAGCCAAACAGAATCGTACGCCAGCCAGCGTCCAGGACACTTCCTGAACAAAGTGAACAATTGTGACCAAATGAAAATATGTGCGGTAACGAACCGTCTTCCAAACCCGAAGGCTTGCCAAGGAAGTCCGTTGATACCGAGTTCCTTGTTCCTGGCTTGGTCCGAGAAACGCTCAGGGCTGAAAATTAATGGATCTGGGTAAATGTTGGCGTCATGTAGCATGGCCCTGTAGACTATAAGCTTCGTCATTTGTGACCAATATTAAGACCAACCAAATGTTAGGCAAGACTGAGGTACCACCGGGAATAAAGTAACCATTGTACTCGTTATCCTCAGACACAAAGTGAGCCAACCCCAGAGGGAGTACTGGGTACCATCGTAGACATTCCCAGGCTATACAATCAATGTACGGCAGTTCTGGTCTGTCAGCGAACGTCGGCAAACGGTTCATGGCAAGAACACCATCAAGTTCTTTTTGGGCTTTTTTTTGCACTTCAGGGTGAACAAGCATTGCCAGGACGAAAGAAAGCATGGTAGAAACTGTCTGCAAATGAAATCAGTGCATACCAGAAAGCTCACGGAAAATGGAGGCGAACTGTATCTGCACCACCTACAGTAGATCAACTCAGCATCCAGATGTTCTTAGACAACAAAACAATGACCAACCTGCGTAGGAAATACCTGCAACATTCTTAATCGTGTTCTCATAGTCAGGATCTGGATTTGCACGCTGCTGTAACTCCTCTAGTTCCTTCTGTGCAAAACACGAAACCACAGTGCCATTCGCCATGCGTTCTCTCACGGCCCGAAATGGTTTGTCGATCATAGCCCTGGTAAGTTTGTGCCATATGAGCGCTTGACGCTTGAAATGTGCCCCAGGTATGCACGCGGGAACGTATTTCACTACAGAGATGAAGACTGGTCAGTCACTGGTGGTATTCGGGTCGTTGCAGCCAACTTACGACATGGTAGATAGTCGACCAAAAAGGTACCGAAGATGCCTGCCTTGCCAAGACCCTGCATTGCTTCGTCTGCCAATGTCACGTAAACGTCACCTGTGTCTGAAACTTCGTGTCCGTATGAGATGCTCATGACGATAGCTGCTGCCGTGCGACGCAAGTGATGGGAGAAATTATCCGGTGTATTGGCCAAATTCCGAAGAGTTGTATGTGTCTCTTTTGTTACTATTGGATGAAAGTTGGATGTCAGTTGCGGGTGAAAGTGACGATGAAAGAGTGATCTGTCTGAGGAGCGAAGTCATATTGTTTTTCACGTTAAATTGTAAAATAGATAGACCACCCACGTTGCTTCCACCTGCTCCCATACGGCATTGACGAAAAGAGCCAATCCCATCCCATACTGCGACTTTCAGCCACGTATCAGAACGAAATTCGGATTGGGAACTTACAGTTCAACCACCATGGTCCTGATGGGCCTGCGGTTTTCCATAATTTAGAGGACGCAAGTAGATCAAGATGGATATACCTTGAAGAATAATTCCTGCTCCGCTTCTCAAGAAGGTCGTCTGCCACCTGCGTCGAGTTGATAATGATGATAGGGTTGCCCAGAATGTACACGTAGATAATGTCACCTGTAACACATGTGGATAAGTTCTGCCTTTTGTTTAACAGCGTCGTACCGTATAATTCTTTCCATTTCTCATAATGAAGCCATTGATAGCTGCTTGGCAGTCTGAAATTTCGAAACCAACCAGTCGGAGGACCAGGCGGTAGACGTCTTCTGACGGAAAAAAACCAAGTGTGTAATAGGAAACATGTGAGGACAGTGAGGAGGGCAACAACGTAGTGGACGCTGAGTGACAGCATACTCGTTTTTGAGGCAAGGGGGGAGTGCCCTGACGAGACATACTTATCTGAGCAAGGGTTGTCCTTTAACGCGATTTACAATCCCTTGGGACTTGGGATGACCCACTAACGTATCTATTACCTGCCAGATTCGACGTAGCCTGCGTTGATGTGGTAAGCACGTGTTCTTTGCATTTGTAAACTTGGCTGTCAGGCACAAAACGTGGCCGCCGCCCTCCATGACCACCAACCCATTAGCTGGTCCGTCAGCCCTCAGGGATATCGTTCATCCTCAATTCCACCAGAACAACTTTCCTGAGGAATTATATATCAAGAATGAACTTGGTCTCAAGCTGGATAAAGGTACTTTTCTTACTTTTCAAACACCAACTCATCTGTTGACATGTCCTCAAGACGATCAGATCTGTCGTCTCTCGTTGACCTCAACAGGGTGTCCATTGGGACCACTACACTGTCCTTTGCGACATACAACACCCTCCTCACAGAACTTTCAGCCCCCAAAACAGTTGCCAACCCATCCCCGTGAGCGAGAACGTTTAGCTACAGTTTGTAAACATTGGCTTCGTGGTTTGTGTAAAAAGGGTGATGCCTGCGAGTTTTTGCATGAGTACAATCTCAGGCGCATGCCAGAGTGCTGGTGGTATGCAAAGTATGGTTATTGCTCCGCAGGAGATGAATGCCTCTATGCTCACCCCAAGGAACGCCGTGTTGAGTGTCCTGATTACAAACGCGGCTTCTGCAAGCTAGGTGCGTCTCCCTCGTCACATCAAATCTATCAATTATATTTATGTATTGCGCATCAATAGGACCTTCGTGCCCTCGCAAGCATGTTCGCCGTGTCGTCTGTCAACTCTACCTAACTGGCTTCTGCCCACTAGGACCAGACTGCCCTCGCGGCCAGTGCGTGTAATTGATACTTGCCCATCTTCTTCTACTAATTTGCTGTTTCGCAGCCCGAAACCCAATTTACCATCACCTAAATCATATGACCCTCCGTCACCACCTTCAAATCGTGATCTCGGTCCCCCGCCACCTGGATATGGTCGGTATGCTGATTTTGACCGGGGAACCATGGGTCCGCAGGTAGTGTCGCATGGTGGAGGACCGAACGGTAGTGGACCACCTCGCAGAAACCTCGATGAGGTACTGTGCTTCAAGGTTTGTCTTCATTCATCTCTTTTCGACGAAAATACTTATCATACCCAGTGTGGAGAGAAGGGGCATTACGCCAACCATTGTAGGAATCGTAACGTGCCAGGCAATCGTGGCGGTTTAGATCGTGCTAGGAGGTTTGGTGCTATGGATGATTAATGTCACACATTTTACTCGTGCATATGTAGTTTATGGACCTGTCACTTAGTACACCCTTAAGAAGCTACTCAGAGCAGTCACAGTATAATACAGCGAGGGGTGCCTCCGTGTGATTTAATAAATTTATGTAATTTGAGCTATCATCGGTGCCATTCATCGTGTGACATACTCCCTAACTTGAAGTAGTCTCCCGTAGTCAAAGCATTAGAAGGAAGACAGTCACTCCTTCTTAACCACACCGGAACAAGATTTTAGATCCTTTTTCTCTGCTGTCGTGGTTTGGGTTCTACTATGGGCTGGCAGAAAACCTTTACACTTTCGCAAAGATCAAAAGGATGTCATCTTGTCACAGATGAGGTGTACGCTCAGATCGCACCAGGCATCAAGGACGTCAAGGTACGGTTAGGATTCGTATGTCAATCAGTTCTCAGATCACATCATGCACAGGTTGGGATGCTCTTCCTCTTCATGTGAGTGTTGTGCAGTAGTATTTCGGTCGTTCAAAGTTCTTGAATGCTACTAGTCAACACACGTCAGCCGCGCTGACGATTAATGAAAACTATGATCGAGGTCGGACATCAATGAAGTAGTCTGTGAATTATTACTCATCCTATTCGGTCCTTCAGACGTTCGCAAAGGAGAGATATCATGAACTGATAGGAGACGATGTTGGCTGAACCTTTCATTAGATATGGATATGGCTCTGGATAAAATTGTGCCTGAGAGTCTTGATTGGATGCACACAGACGAAGGCCCAGAGTACTTATTTTATGTTCACCGCTTGCTGTTAGACTCATATGCGTGGCGTACAGCGATTCGTATGTCTTCCCCGATGGGCCCTATTTTCATGAACAACGTTTTTTTTTCCCAGTGTCTCTCACACGAAGACATCCTTAATTGGTGCCACTATCTCGATTCCAATTACCGATGGCCGTCTGAACCTTGGTACCTGGCAAGGTTGGGATATCTGCTCCTGTAGAGCTTGCCTAGTTGTTCACATAACGTCCATGTTTTAGGGATCTATTTGACCGAATTCAGACACGCGCCACATTCTAGGCGAGTCGTTGCCACAGTTCTGTAAGTCATTTGTATATCTTTGGGGCAGTGTTAGCAAACCCAGAGAACAGGTCATAGAATGTCGGCGATAAATGCATTGAGCAACTGCAAATATTTCACAGTGATCACAACGGCCTTCTTGCACTGCTTATGACGCAATCGGCGCTAATGTGACGATGCACTTGCCTTGTGCAGTTCCTTACACCAAGTGAATGGAATCAATAGTAACTTGAGTTCTAGACCTCCTGGTGAAATCACAAAGTCGTTCCTGAAGACATCGTGGTTAGTGAGGGTAGATCGTGAAACTTAGTGAGACGCCGCGACTTAGTTCTCGTTCAAAATTTCCGTCAACAGAAGGGCCAGCGAATCTCAACAATCACTTCCAATGGCACGTGCAACTTGTGCGAAGACATGCTTATTTGTCGCGAAGTTTGTGATATGGTGGTGATCAACACTCATTTTCTACTGCAGGGCAAACATTACCCCCAGCACCGAGTCAACGCATTCTCACCCCCTTCCCAGTGACGTCTTAGTCGTCATAGTATCTGAGTATTCTGCGTCACTTCCCGTTGCATCGTATGATACTGCACCGGCATTCTGGAGGCTACAGAGTCTGGGTTGAGCCGCCTCATCGATTTTCTTTGGCGAGGATGGTAACTGCCGTTGCTACTATACTTATCCGATCATGACGGGCTTAACGTTCTCCTTGAAAGCGCAAGATGTGATTTTGATGCGACGATAGATCGAGTGGGAGGTGTGTCTGGGAAAATCATACATACATAGAACCTGTACATGTGTGATTGCGAATGCGAACGGCGCTATGAATAAACGGTTCTAATTTGACAGGAACGTTTCAGAACTTGTTCCTGGGGTAAGATTAAAGGTCCGCGAGGTCACTCGCCCAAATACGTGCATGATGATATCTTCCATGAAAGTGCGAACTCATATTGTAAGTATATATACTAACACACAACGCATAACCGCGAATTAACTGGTATTCTCAACCTGGAGCCCTTTTAGTAGATCACTCGTTGACGTAGCCACTTGCAGCTCTAGTGCCGTTCGAGCACCAATACTACTACTCGCCAACTTCATAATGCCCAAGGCCACCCCAGCTAGTACAGCTAACCGCCCTGCGCTCCGTAGGAACCAGGTAAGGACACACCAATTCTTCCATAATTTGATGTTTGACATTCGCCAAAGGCTTGTCGGTCGTGTCGGAAGAGAAAACTTGTGAGATACCAATCGGCCGCCCGGACTGACCATGGCTAAAACTAGGTTTCTCTAGAAATGTGATGCTGCCCGTCCCCATTGTAGCACATGTGTCAAGTGCGTCCAATATTTCTCAGTCTTCGGTAACCAGATCACCTGACAGGCCGGACACAAGGCAATGGCAATCCCTCATAAGTGTCCCCGCACCACTAGGTTATGCGTAAGTATTCTCCAAACGCATGTTCCTGGTGATTTTCATATTTGTAACGCAGGCACCCCGCCGAACCGCATTGCGTCTATGATCCAGTAGACGGTCTTGCTTTGGCGCCAGATACAGATCCTCTGGAAAAAATCCGGCTTCTGGAGGAAGAAGTCTGTAAGTCGCCCCACCGAATTAATGACCATTGACTATAGTACATACAGCCAAACTGAAGATACAACTTCAAGAGCAGCGTAATTCTGTCCAACCAGGATCATCTCAGGAATCGCTAGGCCGTCTCGGTCGTCTTCTCCCTGGATCCGGCTCACCTTCCTTTGCGTCAGAGCCCCAGGCTACTGATGCTAGTTCTGTTCAAACCCCACCATTCCCTTACCCCAGAGACCGCATACTTTCAGGAGATCTGCACAATTTTGATTCCTGCAACAGTAACAATAGTTCAGAACTCCACGAGGAGTGGCACAGGAGCTCCAGCGACAGGATTCTCGACGTAATATATTCGGGCTGGAATCCTGATCTCCCTGAGCGACATATTTTGGAGCATTAGTAAGTCTTGACATTCCTTCTTTCACGTCACTAATGTTTCCCAGCATAGAAGTATTTTTCAAGTGCGATCCTTGTGGTCCTCGCATCCTACATCGGCCATCTTTTCTTGCAGCCGTACGTCTGGACCCTAGGGATCCTTCGTTCCCACACTCGGCCATACTCCATGCGATAGTAATTTGATCATTAATTTCAATCTTGAATATTGCTAACAATAGGGGCAGTGTGCATCAGCTTCCAGGTGGTCGTCTCGAAACGTGTCAACTTTGCCTGACGGCACAAGACGTGATGAGTTTGCAGAGTTTCATGCTAGCAAAACTCGCCAGTATATAGACAAGACCATGGCCACTGGTCAAGACATCTTCCCCGTCGTTCAGGCATGTATTTTGCTTGCTTGGTATTTCTATCAAGAAGGGCGCTGGGTCGAAATATGGATCTTTGCAGGGTTCCAGACTCGTGTTGCCATACCACTACGGTTAAATTATCCAGGAACTTTTTCAACACACAACACTACGTCACCCGGTGGATACCTCGCTCCCCCTAAAGATATTAGAGATCTGGAGTCACGTCGTCGTACCTGGTGGACAACAATCATCTTCGACCGTATAGTATCGGTCGGTGGATGGATCCATGCCATCGATGAGAGGGACATCGGAACTGAACTACCTCTCCGAGGGGAAGACTTTGACTCTGAGGTGAACAATTTGTCTTGAGCTTCTGACGACTTTGGGTTGAAATCACTCCGTTCAGCAATTAATGCCTAGCAACCCTCAGGACATGTATACGGAGGACATCTTTACCACACATTTGCCGAAATATACCGATTCGTTTCTGCTTCTTATCAAAGCCATCATGATGTTTGGCCGGGTCACAGACTTCAACGTCCGAGGAAATTTACGTTCTCCGACTGCGCCTAGCAAGTCTCAAGATCCCTTCCAATTACCTGGCTTTGCAGATCTCGATCGACTTGTCTCCACTGACTTCCTAGAGAACCTCCCGTCCATGTTCAAAATGACGAGCGCTGACGACCGGCCTGGCACTCATGGCTCGATGGATACAGACTTGTATATGGTCCATATTATACCGCACGCGTAAGTGCTTGTTCCTATCTTCCTATGTTTTATCCTAATGGATTGATTCAGAGCTACCATTACACTCCACCATCCTTATCTTGACCTAACTGACTTGGACCGCATCTCCACGAGTCGATGTATCGACGCTGCACGAGCCATTCTTTCAGCTTACTTTAGGTTATCCGAGACTTCCTTGGATATATCACGATTGCACCCTTTCGTAACAGTAAGTTTCTGAGCTTTCAAATCCGAAGTCATTCATTGGTTATTCCTAGATCTGCTGGTATCTTGCTGCAGTAGTGCAAGTTCAGGTCTGCAAGCACTTCATAGAAGCAGGGGATGAGGCAAGAGAAGACCAAGTATGGGGTGAAATCAACGTATTGCGGTATGCCATCATTTAAAGCGCGTGGTACATCCATTGACTACGTATCTCAGACAAGCAATGATCAGATATGGAGCAAGGTCTCCCATCGGTAGTACGTATATCTCTTTTACCAAAGGTACCTCATTCATTGCCACACAGCGCGCCAAGAGAAGCTGTTACAAGGTCTCATGAGAGAAATCGTACGGTTGACAAGCCAGAAGCAGCCGTTAGAGGTTGGGCTGCCGCTATATCCATTTTCTCATACTACGTTGTTCGCGGTGCCAACTCTACCTGAAAATGCTCAGATGGCGCCTTTGCCCAATCCCTCCACGTCACACTCGATGGAATACAATTCTCCACCATTCGTGCAACACTCGTTATACAGTCGCGCCGCTGGCAATGCACCCCCACTCTTGCCTACCTGGGGCCCCAATGAACAATCACTTCCCCAAGAGAGCGGATTGATGCGGTGGAGTTACCGTTCATGAGTTTACAATGCTATCTCAATCTCGCACTTAAACTGTTAACTTATACAACCTTGTGCTATACTTATATTAGTTACTAGTTCTCATTATGGAGAACAATGCGTGTGGTGATAGTCCAGATGATTGGCGCATGAGCATCATACAAGATCCTGAGTCTACTCTGAGTATCCTTTCCTCCGCTCGGCCTCCAGAATAGCATCAAACTTGGCTTGCTCTGTCGCTCGATCATCGGTAGCGGACGATGGTGGACCGTTACTTTGCGATGACGTGGAGCTGGGCAGTTTGTTCCGTTCATAACGCTGTCGGATAGTGTCCCAAGAAGATACGTAACCGGCAGACCGTGCATTCGCTGCACGTATTTCCTCCCAACGGTTCTTTGGTCGAGCTACTTTGGGAGAATCGGCTGTGAAAATATCAGGGGCATATACTCACACCAGTAGGATTACTCGCCATGAGGAGCATTAGACGGAGTCCCAGTTTTCTCCCAATTCTCCTCATTAACCATCTCAGGACCATGCTCTCTATTCCTCCCGGAAGCAACGGTGTCGTCCACACGTGCACCTTCGTTTCGTATCCGTTCCAGCGTAAAGCCCAAGTGCCCGTCGCCGCCAAGTCTGCGATCAACGTTGCGCAACGCTTCTATGAAGCCTGCGGGGTTTTCCAGAGCTTCTGTAAACTGTCTATGGGCTATGACTTGTCTAACCTGGCCAAAAACCATCCCTAGTAGGGTGGCAGAGCCAGAGACCCATACAAGCTTGGTGTGAGACCACCTGGGACGCGCAATGGAGGTCCCATATCCAAGGGCGGCACCTGCGACTCCAACACCATATATCGCCTATCGGCAGTCAAATATGAACGCGATTGAACCGGAACAGTGCACGAACGGGCCAGTGTCTGTGCCCCGCGGGCAAAAATCTTGTTGCTAGTTCAAAATCATGAGGTGTGAGAACACCTTTCTCCAACTCCGGCTGGAGGAGTTCAGCGGTGCGTGTTCGTGATGAGAAGGTGGTTTTGAGCCAGTGCAGGGGATAGGACATTATTGTTGTTGTCAAGGTAGTTTTGTGGTACATATTTAAAATTACATTTATGTAAGTGTAAGCGGAAAATAATGAAAATATTATATGTTGTACATACCGTTAGTGTTGGTTGAGGGGATGACGGGAGGCATTATTTTTGTGTTCCATGGGCGATGAGGACTCGGAGAAGTTCGTTGTTGTGCGACGATGTGAAACGGTTCTCATATCATTGAAAATTGATTCAGATAATGCACATGGTTATCATGCGACTTGCAGCTGTCACCCTCCTCCTTGAATGAGTTCTCCCACTTGAAATCCCTCGAATCAGATGAATATCGTGGCTTCTGCCAGACCTTTACTCATTCCAGGTCGTGACGACAAACTTCCTCCTCCACCGCCACCCGACTCGCCTATTTCACCACCACCGCCACCCCCAAAGAATCTGAGTCCTGTCCTTGTCTTAGATACCCACTCTGATGACGGTCCTCAGTTGCCTCCAATCCCAAACATGTCATCTCTAGGTAACACATCTTTTCGGGTTCGCAGGCACGTTACTGACATCCATCCGAGGGTTCGACTTGCCTCAGTCTCCTACATCACCGGTCAGCCCAGCTGCCTCATCGATGTCTCTTCTTTCCCCTGCTTCCCCAACCGAAAAGACGAAGAAACCTAGTCCATTGACAGATCTTATTGAGAGCGAAAAGATCTATGTCGAGTACTTGACCGGT
>PVXU01008449.1:206-13052 GCA_002994865.1 Rhizopogon parksii | reverse complement strand
ACGCGCTTGACGACAAATATTAGGAAGAGGGTGAATGCGAGGCAGGTGAAGAGGATCCAGAGGGCTGTGAGGCCCGAGCCGGCGTTGACGAGTGCTACACTGAGGGCGAGGAGGGTCCAGCCTACGACGTCGTTTCCTACACCTGCTGAGAGAACGATGATTCCGACTGTTGTGTCCAGAAGTTTTAATTCTGTGAGGATGCGGCAAAGGACAGGGAATGCGGTGATAGAGTATGCGACACCAGTAAAGAGCATGAAATGGGTGAATTTGACGGAGGGGTCGATGAAGTGGTTGTATAAGGGGATGGAGAGGGCGGAGCCGAGGCCGAAAGGTAAAGCCATGCCTGCGAAGGAGACGATAGCTGACATGCGGGCATTGCGCTTGATGATGCTGGCGTCTATTTCAAGACCAACGATGAAGAGGAAAAGACAGAGGCCGATATTAGCGACGAGAGACAGGTATGGGAGTGAATCT
This sequence comes from Rhizopogon parksii, assembly GCA_002994865.1. Classification (NCBI taxonomy): domain Eukaryota; kingdom Fungi; phylum Basidiomycota; class Agaricomycetes; order Boletales; family Rhizopogonaceae; genus Rhizopogon; species Rhizopogon parksii. The sequence continues at coordinate 12,578 of PVXU01008449.1, read as the reverse complement.
TTGGGGAATATATGATTGGTGAAGCCGGGTATACGTCCAAAGGCGGTTGGGCCTGTGTAGTATGTATGTCAGATAGGTCGAGGGGTGAGAGAAAACAGAACTGACCAAGGAGGATACCACCGAGCACTTCGGCGATAACTTTTGGTTGCTTTAACCTGCGTAATCCAAGAGACAGCAGCTGGGCCATCATTATAATGACACCTGGTTTAGGATTGACAGGAAGTCAAGAGATGACCAGGTTTACTACACGCACCAACTTGGATTATCCATAGCCTCAGTGGGTCAGAGACATCAAAAGCTGAGGGATCAATGCCAGTAAGCAAACCGCCCTAAGGGGGATTGAGTATGATGCATGGTTGTCAGAAGATGGAGAATAAACCTCGCCAGTAGCTGCCCTCTTCTTGAAGAGGGCCAGGATGGTATCCAAATGATGTGGCATGAGGGAATAGTAAAAGGAAAGAGGGCCAGTCTCTCCGGGGTTTTATTGAGGACCGAGTGCTGACCGGGTCTGTTACTCGCATGATAGAAACACGAATCATGATCACGGTTTTTCGCCTGTCAATGAGTGGCACTTCCACTAAGTTCAGGCACACGTTTATGGCGTAGCACCACGACTTGAGCACACTAATCACATGTCCAATCACTGGTACTACAACTGACACCATCTCATAAGGTAACCACTGGTATCAACAAAAACGTTGCGAAGAAAGAACCCAAAAACCCTTATGGAAACTGTGCGCTACCAGTTTGAACATCCGAAGCCGCTGCAACCATCAACCAAGGATCCACCACCACACCGCCCTCACCGAGCAGTACTCCCGAACGACTGTGACTGAAGCAAAGATGTCTTCGAATACGCCCAGCTCGAACGCGGAGACGGCGACGCTGGAAAAGGGCACGAGAATCGACGAACAGCAAAGTCGAATATTTTCATCTCCGTCATCTCTTCTGTGGAGGGCAGAGGATCGAGATGGAAATGAAGTACAGGAAGTTGGTCCTGCGGTGACCAGAACACGTCGGGCTCGACTGATTTCACTGGCTCTGGCTTGGTCGGTCCCTGCACGACGCACTTGACGGAGACGGAGTTGTGAGGATCCCCTCGAGCTACGTGTACATGAGTTTAATGTCGTACTGTTATAGGGAGTAAACTTACCTTGTTCCTCAGCAGCAGCACGTTGATTAACCATCCGCCACGACCATACAGCAACTCCGATGACGAGAATAACGACAAGCCCTATGGCTGCGAATGCGTTATTCGTCATTCTTTTACTCCTTCCCAGAGATCCACCTACCGACGATCGTGATGATGTCTCCAGTGCAGAGAGGCGTGCTGCTGAAGATAGATTGACACTGTACAGTATTATCGACCGCGCGAGAAATAGGGGAGATTTGTGGAATAATCATAAGAGAGATGCTAAGAGAGCTTGGCTGCGAAAGGAGTGGAAGGCACGCTGACGAGCTGCGACGTGTTGGTGGATAATGGAAAGACGGGCTGAATGTCGATCCACTTAAGACATAGAGGGGCTGACCAGGGACTTGGATCGAGATTTACACAAGCGGCTGACTGGGAACGTTCCCCCACTTTCCATTTAGGCTCACCACTAGATCGTAGACACGGATCCGCGGGATGGGAGACCGGCCTCTCTCACAAGGTGTTATAGTGGGTGGTCAGGTATTCATAGGATTGATAGGATGCGCCAGGAGGCTGACCGTTCAGCTGAGGATGAACCCCAGCACTCCAGCGAGTCTCACATGCACGCGTAGGCGACTGACTCATCTTTCGTCCAAATATCTGACATCTTTTCATAGATGATTTATATCGAACTGGCGGCAGCGATCCCATACGTATTGAGTTGGATTCAACCAATGCTCCTGACCCCCAGGTTTTCTTCCAACTGGCCATGGACAAGCTGAATGCCGAGCTTCAGAATCATCGGCTGACTAGCATTCTCTACTTACCATGACTGTTACACTATGACCATCGAAAGGGACCTCTTTCCATTCTGGCTCACGGCGATGAACCATTCCCCTCAAGGTGTTCTATAGCAAATATAGTATTCTTCAAAACGGGTCGTGGTCGGGTATCCATAATGCAAGGTAGAGTAAAAGCGAATCGCTTCCCCCTTACCTCGCTTTATGGGTACTTACCTCCCTCAATTACTGTGCAGCGAGGGCAAGGTAGCGCCGAGTATCCACAGGGGTTATCACATCTATTATAGCAATACCGTCAAGTACCCAGAGACCCCGTCGACTCGGAATCCATTGTTCTGGCGCTCTTTTTACTGATAATGGAGTTGGTATCGGATTCTGGCGGTAGCGATCCTTACCATGTGGATACCTGACTCATTTTCAGTGCGTTCCACTAGTGTTTCGAGAGTCGCTAAGCCCGTCGAGACCCTGACATCAACTTGAAAGATCGTCCTCGAGCGAATTTTGTTTTATCCTTCAGGTAGACATCATGATATTGATAACATTTATGTAAGATTGACGTCGTTTTTCGGTCAACCCCCACTTATGTAATACCGTGACTCGTGAGATCAGACCGTTTTTCTTCCAAACTGCGTCAGACTACTAGAAGCCTTTAGCAACAACATAATGACAACATGAAACGACTTCCTACATGAACACACAAAGTTCCCCATTCCCCCCATCATCACGAAGATTAAACCGATCAAACTGTGGATTCGACCTTCCTATCCCAGATTGACTGATAGAGCATAGAAAGTACTGCCAGCCAGAGCAGAAGTGCTCTGTGCACCACAGGTCCAGCTTCATTTCCATATCGACCATCTGCCCTCCATAAATGAGATACTGGAGATGAGGAATAAAATTTCCGTTCGCCCGTTGCTGCGTCATTCTCTTGGCTCTATCGTCACGATAGAGCATCTTGCTTACACAAAGTTGTAGTGCTCCCAATCACGGACATTTCCAGTTTACTATGCTCTAAGAAATTCGTGCTGCGCAACATACTAGAACATGGGCATTTCGCCATTGTTAGGCAGGCTGAAGCGGGCAAGTCATCCCTCCTTAATGCATCCTGCGGTATAAGTAACCGTGAAACTGGTTCTGCTCAGTGGATATGCGTTACGGAGACAACGGCGGCCTGACATCGAGAAGACATCGAGAGTCTGACGAATGGTAGCACGATGTCTCATTTCTGGAGGGCCTGAGGCTGGAGCTGGGATAACCACTAGATGGCAATATTTCAATGTGCAAGTATTCTTGTAACATCCTGACTCCGACAACCGTTTGACCCACACCCGACGTTACTATTGTCTCGAATTGCAGGCGGTGATCACTGCTCGGTGTCTCCCTCCTCAGACAGCGCAAGTCAATTGTTTACACCCATTGCTCCTGAATATGATAGGTGGCAAGACTCAGTGTCTCACCATTTTCTTCGTACCGCTGCTCACAATGATCGCAAGCGAAATCTGGACATAATTTATAACTTCTCTTGCGAAGGAAGTGCCCGGATGCACGTAATCGCTGATCACGAGGTGGTGAACTTACAGCATGGTTCCATCGGCGTTGAATTACCTACACGATTGGGTGCGTGTTATACTCGGGATAGCAAAATGCTGAAGCTGTAAAGACGTAAAAGTATTTATACAAATTGCAGGCAAGATTTTAGCCCAACTCACCATCAATCCCTACAACGCTCATCTCGCTCTCTCTTCCAAATTTGTTAGCACCATGGCGACAAACGTGCATGCTACTGCACAGTCAGGCTTCGAGGCTGGGATAAATGAACTATATGATCGGTACGTGGACTATTAGCTCGGTTTGCGTGAATATCATCATCGAGTTGCACACAGGGCTCGCCCTTCGTATCCAACTGAGTCTCTTTCATACATTCGCCAGCTATCCAAGAGTACAATACCATTGAACATCGTCGAGTGAGTTAAATACCCAACTTCGTTTTCTACGTCATCCATTCAGTTGGCCTTCAGAATTGGGGCAGGGACTAGTATCGTTACTAGTGCCTTGCTATCTCATCCTGAGTGGACTACGAGCATTGGCGCACTGAGAGCTGTCGACCCTAGTGATGGCATGCGTAATTTTTGGACGAAGACTGTCAAGGATAACCGCACTAGTATTGTCAAGGGAACATTCGATGACACCGGCGTGGAAGACGGTTGGGCAGGTCTCATTATCATCGCAGAGGTGAGTAGTTCCAGGGCCAAACCGAGTATATTCAGAAGTTGATCGTTCATTCCTCTATCGGCTAGGCATTCCATTGGTGTCTCGACTATGGAAAAGCATTCGCGGAGTTCGCTCGTATATTGAACAAGGCTGGGTTGCACAGGTCTTTGCCCGCATGGAGGTCCACAAGAATGGCACACTCGATCTTTACATTGATCTCTTGAGGAAGATGTTCTCTGCACCTGAGTATTCCTCTTTATTCCATCCTCATGGAGAGAAAGAATGTCTATATCTCCCTGCTGCCACCGACCAAATTGTTACGGATCGCGCTCTCAGCTGGAGTTATATTACCCAGCTCCCACTCGACGACAAGGCTAATTTAGTGGATGACATCAAAGGTATCCTTGAGCGAGGAGACGGAAAAACCTGGATCAACGAAGAGGAAGGCGCGTATCAATACTCGTATAAGACCCTCGTGGTAATATGCAGAAAGAAGTAGGGAGTTAAACCGTGTCCAAAACTCAGAATCACAATCTTAATGTAAACTTCTACAACTTACCAAGTTCACACTAACACAGCAACTTTTACTCTGCATATTTAGGGCTGACAACTATCGGCGCAAAGTAAACAAGCGCCTTGATTCTAGATGCCCACGTCTTTGGAAAATTGGGACTGCATCGGTTGCACCATGTGCAGCACGTGTAATACACACCTTGTTCTCATTTCTATCAAGATTTGACTCTCGTACGTGCACGAACATTTCTTTATATACTCAATCACTACTCGTTACACGCGCTGTCCACGTTCACCATCTCAATACGTTCTTTTATCCTCCTTCTCGAATAATGTTTCAGTAGCCTTTCTGATGCAAAAGATTCAGTCCCTGGTCAACTTCTAGTGCGAGCCTTTCTAATCTTGATAATTTCCTCCAGACCTCACCAGCACCCCTCTATTAGCAGTCAAACTTGCGACTAACTGGATCGATCATATCTTCTGATGGCTCCCTCATCGCCACTGCCTCTCGTGATAATACTGTGCGGCTGTGGAGCACAAAGTCATGCCAGCAGATAGGATTCATAATCACTCGTCCAATCCTTCTGCACTACGACGCTCTTAACAAAGGTTCGCCACCCATGCATAGTTTGCCATTCTTTGCATAACTGAACTACTCCCATGCATATTTATGTAGATACCACTCGATTGAAGTACTTGCACATGTTTGCCTTCAGCGTCCACTAGTAGGTCATCGCAGGTCACCGCTCAAAACTACAGTTGTTCTTACCGGTCTGTCCGAACTCTCCACCAACCGAGAGTTCCCTCGGTACTCGTGAGGTGACCAGGCCTTGTTCTATTCACCCCGTTTATTATAAGTATACCAGTGATATCGGTGACTCATGGCCACCTCACATAAAAATGGCGACATCCCGAAATGGGGTATCAACATTTACAACTATTATTATGAGAACGCTGAAGTGCCGCGATATACGTATTGCTCCCGCTGCAATTTGACCCTCGTATTTCGGCGGCTCAGAGACTTCCTTGACCTGTTATCGCACACTTTTAGAGGCGGATCTCCGAAGGGTGACAAGCCATAAATAGCGCCCCTCCTGATCTGACCCATCTCTCTGACTCCATCAGCGACTTGTGCTAGCGTCTCCCTCGTCAAGTCTAAGACCCGCACACTCCATGGCGACAAACGTGCATGCCGTTGCACAGACAGGCTTCGGGACTGGAACGAATGAACTATATGATAGGTGAGCGAACTATTCGCGCGGATTGAATTGATTCCATTCAGCGTGTAGGGCTCGCCCTTCGTACCCCTCTGAGTCACTTTCCTATATTCGCGAGCTTACTAGGAGAACAGCACTGGTGAACATCGTCGAGTGAGTTACATATCCCATTCTTTACTCCCTCCCTTCAGATAGTTTTCAGAATTGGGGCAGGGACGGGAATTTCCACCCGTGCCTTGTTAGCTCATCCTGAGTGGGCCACGAGTATTGGCGCGTTGAGAGCTGTCGAACCTAGCGACGGCATGCGTGATTTTTGGACAGAGACTGTCATTGATAGTCGCTGTACTATTGTCAAGGGAACATTCGATGACACCGGCGTGGAAGATGGGTGGGCAGATCTCATTGTTATCGTACAGGTGAGTAGTGCCAAAGCTGAATCAGGCAGGTGCTGATGTTCATTATTCCGCCGTCCAGGCATTCCATTGGTGCCTTGACCATGCGAAAGCGTTGGCTGAGTTTGCACGCATATTGAACAAGGACGGGGCAGTCGTGCTTCTATGGAACCTTGACGATAGGTTTGCTTCTGTTGATTCGTTCACGATAATTTTTCTTATACCGCTACAGGGAGGCTGCAGGCTGGGTTGCGCAGGTCCGTGACCGAATGAGGGTCCATGAGAACGGCACACCCCAGCTTCGCCTCAATCTCTTGAGGCAAATGTTCTCTACACCCGAGTATACCTCTCTATTTCAACCTCACGAGGAGAAAGAATGGCCATATCGTGTTCTTACTGCCGACCAATTTGTTATAGATCGTGTCTTGAGCTGGAGTTACATTACTGTGCTCCCTCCAGACGAGAAGGCCAAGTTGGTAGAAGATATCAAAGGTATCCTTGAGCGAGGAGATGGTAAAGCATGGATCAGTGAGGAGGAGGGCACGTATCAGCACCCGTATAAGACTCTCGCACTGGTATCCAGAAAGAAGTAGAAACTATGCGCTCTCCAACGATGAACCAATGTAGCCTTATGCTGCCCTACGCGCAAGTCATCGGTACCTAATGGATCCTTCGAGGAAAGTCACTGCGTAGTAAATATAAATGCTGACCTTAACTGCCTTTGCTGTGTTCAACTGTTATGGCTACTCCACTTCACGACAATAATTGTCTTAATCTTAATCTACCTTGTGCTGCATCCTCGACCCGTCCGGTGTCTAGTAACCTGATGCACGAGAAGTGATAGAAGACATCCTCTTGCAGACATGACTTAGACAGACTGATGTTGAACTGGACGCGATGTTACATTCATGTCTGTCAGCACCGTGGACAAGATGAATCCGGCGGCACTCTCATATGTATATGCTAGAGCCTGCCAATGCATCTATGCAAACAACTCCTTATATGCAGGTGGGCTGGTCACTGCATCACTTGTGCCGTGCTTTCATCATCATGCACCTGCAGGCAACCCCCATCAACAAGCAGAATTGAACACTCGCACGTTGGAACCCATATGATGCCCAGTAAATCAGCTGTGTCGAACGAATGTTCGCATTGTTCAAGTTGTAATGGAGACTACTAACAGGATGATGCTTTATGTGAAGTGGATCAATGTTGGAATCGAAAATCGGCTTCAACTGTACACTCGTAAAATCTATACAAAATAAAACATCGCATTATAACAGCACATATGACATGAAGGGTTAACTCAAGAAAATATTTATTGCAACGCATCCGCGACCATTTCAAACAGCTCCTTCGTGCTCTTCCCAACGTTCTTGTCATCCTTCGCTATGGACTGCCAAATAGGCCCGTGATGTGGCTCAGCGGCAATGCACTGCTTAACAACCTCCTCCACATATTCCTGCATAACTCGATCAGTAAGCCCCCAAGTGCACACATGGCAAACCGACTCACGGGCGTTCCATGTTGGCGCTCGAACTTGAGCCACCACCCCCAATGGTCCCCTATGTCCTTATCCTGCTCCGTCGTTACACTCCTCGAGAACCACTGTCTCGCCTTCTCAATCTTCCTCTCCGCCCAGAACAACCGCGCAACTGTGCATGTGATCAGAGGATTATCCTTGCTCTTCTTCAATGCATCGACAGAGCGGCTTTTTCTCGTCGGCCGTGGCTCGGCCCATATAGACATCGACCATAGGAGCCCGGATGATGGGCACTCTTGTAGGCCGCGGGCGAGCATCGCTTTCGCCTGTGCAGCTCCACCCGATCGCTCTTCCACACCAACGGACTCTGCCCACAGAACCTCGTTCGCTGGGTTGACAAGTCGTCCCTTCTCTAGCAATGCGCGAGCTTTGATACTCTTGCTGTCAAGCTCCTCCAGCTTGCTCGCAAGCACCCATAATGTAATTTCTTTCGGACATGCCTTTAAACCTGCCGCGTACGATGCACGCGCAGAAGGGAATTTCTTTTGCGTTTGGTGAATCTGCCCTTGAATCATGTACAGCTTGGCGAACTTGGGGAATTTGGTAAGGGCGGTGGAGACGGTTCCCAGCGCTGCAGCATATTGCCCTTGTTGGCGCTCGAACACAGCGGACTTCATCCAGATCTAATAAACAACAGTCAGATCAACTGTAGATCCATCATTTGAGATGAAACACTTACCCGTTCAGTATCTGCAACTGTCCGTGCACGCACGAGCAACTCCCTCGCAACGCCCAGCTCGCCGTTCTCGGCTTCGAGCTTGACAGCGGCGAGCCAGATTTGTTCACTTTCGGGATTGGCGATGAAGGCCTTCTCGAGGACCTCGCGTGCGGCTGGCACGTCGCCTGCGAGCCATTTCTCTTTCGCTGACATTAACCAGAGGACTTCTGCCTGCGGACAATAGTGCACTGCCTGTGAGAGGATCGCGTCGAGCGATTCCCTGTAAAGACGTCAGTATAAAATACACCCCGTTAGAAGACCATCATACTTGGTGCCATGCGCCTTTTCTAAATCTGCAGCTTTTCTCCAGAGGTTACGTTGATCTGGGAAGACCTTGAGAGCATACGCAAGCACAGCCCTGGCAGTCCCAACCACGCCCCTTGCCTCTGCACTCTCCGCATCGCCAACCCACGTATCCAGCCTGTCTTCTTCTTCAACCTCCATGCTAACTGTAGCTTTGATGATCGCCTCGCACGTCCGCGGACTACCATCACTCTCGCAGCGCTCCGCCTCCTTCAGCCACTGCTCACGCGTGAGTAAAACCTGGTGCCGCCGGAGCTCTCGCACAGCAAGCTCAATTGTCTTGTCCACCATGTCGAGTTCCTTGTTTCTTGTTTCTGTGGGTTTGTCGGGGTCGGACATGGCCTCTTGCTCGAGTAGACGTCCAGCAGCAATCCAGATCTCATGTGACGTAGGAACAGACTTTCGTGCCTTGTTCAGGACGGCTTTGGCGCGCTCAGGCGTTTCAAGACGGGCGAGGGCGAGCCAGAGCTCGACAGAAAGAGGGATCACCTCAACAGCGCGGGAGAGGAGGATACGGGCGTCTGTAGCTGATTCTTCCAAATTCACAGTTTCCTTCCATAGCCGAACAGAGTTTGGGATGTTCTCGAGTGCTGTGTGTGATGTAAGTGATGAACCGGTGTAAATTCAAGGGAAATGGCATACCTTTACGCAAGACACGTTTCTTCGCTTTCACATCTTGTTCTAGGTCAGCTGCTGCCAGCCAGATTTTGACGCTCTGACCAACATGTTGAACTGCGTTGGCAAGAATGACCTTGGCATCGTCATTATTCTGGAAGAAATATGAGCGAGACTGCAGAGGGATCGGGTTTCGCTTACATGTAATCTTGCAGCCTCGAGCCATACGTCATCGCTCTTAGGACACTGCTCACAGCCTGCTTTTATGAGCTTCCTTGCAGCAACCATACGACCAGCATGTTCTTCCAGACATGCAGCTGCGATCCAACCAGGGGAATGCTTGGGATTTGACTTAACGAGTGAGTCAAAAAGCATACGGGCACGCTTGATGTCGCCAATTTCGGCTTCAGTCTTGAGAACGACGCTGTTAAGTGAAGTGAGGTAGCCCTTCGGGTCGACGGAGGTAGCCAACCCAGAAGTAGTGGATGTCCCAGAAATCTACGAGACAATGAATATTGCATCATGGCACGTTGTAATGTGCAAACGTACTTGATCGAGTTTCAAGGATAAGATTTTATCACGAGCTTGACCGATCTCAACAAAATTGGTCATAGCACCGGAGTCAGCAGGGGTCTCAAAGCCGTTAGCTTGCTGTTGTCGACTGTCCAACGAATTCTCGTATTCCGTCTTCGTTCGGTCACCGACGATGATGCTATCAGGAACCGCAAAAGTCCTGTCGTCTTTCCTCCGCTTCTTCCTGGTGAGATTACCTACTTCTGGTATGCTCTCCCACTCCTGGTCGGTGACAACAGACAAACCACGCTTCAGGTCAGCGAACTGTTGTTGAATCTTGGGGCGGTCAGCTCGGTGTTTAGCAAGTTCTGCGTTCTCCCTCGCCTCCCTGGATAGAAAGACAAAGTGAAGTAGTTGAATACAAGGAAATGACATAACTAACCGAGAACACACCTGCGTGCCCGACGCCGTGAGTCCATGTTCTGATCAACTTCATCGTATATTTTGTCGGCTTCCTCATCGTCCTGTTCATAAGTGGTGCCTGCAAAGAGGCCATATTCATTATCAGGGTCTTGGAATTGCTCTGGGTCGATTTCGGCCTCTTCACCGCGCTTAGCTTGAGCCTCGCTGCAAAAATGATAAGTGACAGGTCTAGTACGGAGTAGAATTAGGACACACGCAATAACTTCTGCAGAAGGACCTTCTCTGGCCGGACCAATATCTGAACGTGTCGTGAAACCAGAAGCCCTGTCAGGGAGTTAGTTTGGGGCATCAAACCATAACTGAAGAGGCACTGACCCTCGACCAAGTCCAGCTACGTAGGACGCTGGCGCTGGCATCGACAAGAATGCAAGCTTGTTCTTATTTGACGCCATGGTGATCGACAACTTAGCAGCGAATGAAGTACAAAATGGAGCACGTCGTCGGGGACGACGAAGGAGGAAATGTGCGATTACTAAGCTACCTCCTAATTTGTCTCGATGTCCATATCGATCCGATTTTGATCCTTCTGAAGTTCCAAGACAAAGTCACAAACACAAAAACAAACACACACTACGCTCCCTTGAACCATTTGTTAAAAATGTGCGTACCATACGGTATTGATGGTTTTTCTATTCGAACGCACACGGGCCGCGTGACGTGGAGGCATTTGGATTGAAACAGCTAGAAGGGTAATGTTTCTGCTGCAGTGCCAGCAGGACGTCTCACAGAATGGTTGGGGTATTGACGGTAGGCAGACTGTGCCGTGTACTGACAGCACAAGCAACATATGAAAGACCTTGAAGAATTGCCTTGATAAAGTTTGCATAGTTATAAATGGTCGTCCAACAAGTCATGAAGGTAAGTACACTGACACAGGACGCAACGCACAGCCGGGACAAAAAATTCGGATAAAGCTTTAGGAACAATAAAATATTATCCTCGTTTCCTTTAACAGCTGTCGTCATCAATGAACCAATGCCCCCAAACACCCCAGATCTAACGGTATGTGAGTTGACCGGGGAACAATGTAGGAACGGCAAGATGCGGTACATACACTGGTTTCGCACGAATAGGCACCAAAAAATTCCTGTTCCAGGAAGCGAGCGGGAGTTGTTGCGCAAAATTCCTTATAATCTGCTTTGTGCGGCAAGTTCATGAGATGTTGCGCGATGTGCTACAAGGATGATCAATTTCAGGTCTCGGAGAAGAGTGCGTGCGCGTCTTACTCTCTTCTTCGAACCCCGAGCGTTACAGCCCTATAAAGGCGGGGTGGTGCGTATTAAGGAGAGCACGATCATCGTCATTTGTCTTACCTTATCCCTGTATTCACTCCAGTAGGTAACACAGTCTGGTTCATCATGATTGATCGCGAAATGTCCGACCACCTTGCCTGAGCGCTATACCATTGTCAGTGCCTTGTAGTAGTCAGAAACGTCGACTCACAACTTCACAACTGGAGGGCTGGTGAGGCCGCCCATGGACATCCGCCGAGGTGGCCATGCAGATCTCCATTCGATGTATATTCCAAACAGAAACATTGAGCTCTGCTACGTACTCCCTTGTTGCATAAGTGGTGCAAGAACTCGATTCAAAATTGGTCCAAGCAACCTCATTGTCAGCAGGCATAATCCGGAAAACGGTGGCAAAAACGACGAAAATGAGAACAGCTCCGAGGGTTGTAAACAAGCAACGTTCTGGGCAATTGTGTTTTCGCCTTCCTGTCGAAAGGAGTGGATAGGTTTCATTGTACCTGAAGACACTGTTAATGGCTGCCTCGTGCTCTCTTGATAACACGCATCTTGCCTATAGCGGTTGAGGTCGTGGTGAATGCTAATAATCTCAATCGAGGATAGAAAAAACGCGGTATAGAGTGCAAAAGCTTACATGTGAGAAGCAGGACTTGTTGGCACCGTGATGTGAATAGAGGGCTGG
>PVXU01008332.1:4751-18490 GCA_002994865.1 Rhizopogon parksii | reverse complement strand
GACAAGCTCTAGTAACCAAGATCTTTCCTGAAGTGTGGAATCATGAAATCTCTCGCTTTGGCCAGCCAGGCAAACCAATCGCCCAAGGTAAACCCTCCAAAGAATGAGAAATAGCCCATGCCGCCATTCTGTAAATCACCAGCGTCAGTGATAAGCACCAACAATCTCTTTGTCTTTATTACTCACCCTTCCATTCGTGATTATGATCAACTCAGGGGCACCCGCATATTTCTTCGTTAAAGTGGCTCCGTTCAGGAGGCCCAAGATGTTCTCAACGACAATAGGAACATGCCAACGGAGTTTAGCGACCTGCTTCTGCTCAGTCCACTCTATGACATCGCCCAGAGCAAAAATGGACGGGTAATTGAGCAATTGCAAGGTTGGCTGGACCTTCACATAGCCATGTCCGTTCAGAGCGTCTTCACCAAGGGAAGACACATAATCGCTGTTTGGACGACCGCCACGAGCAGATACCTATATATATATACTGGTGATAAGCTGGTCAACATGCACGTATATTACACGTACCACTAAGTCAGCATCTCCAATGCGCTTTCCACTGCGAGTAGTAACACCAACAACACCCGCTTCCGGAATGTCGTCGATGTACTCATTGAACATGAACTCGACACCACGGGCAGCAAGGCGCTTTTGCATCCCTTTTCGGAGCGACTTGTTGTAGGTATTATTAAGCAGCTCATTACCACCATGAACGATGGTAATCTTCTTGGTCTGGTATACGAGTCATTCGTCAGACACTCTAGATGCCTGAGATAAGGAAACAACTCACGGGGTAAATATCCTTCACTTCACCAGCCAATTCTGGGAAGCATGGCATTAGTGACGGTATGGGGGTGTCTTACACATACTCACCGATACCAACAGCACCCCCGCCGACGATCACAACGTGTTTCGCCTCCTCAAACTTGTGGCGCCATGCGTTGACAAAGGGCAAAACATCTGCCTCATTCTCAGGGATGGCACAGGGACCAGTCCACTTTGAACCAGTGGCCAAAACGAGCACAGCATATGGAATACGCTCGCCTGACGCGAGGACCACAGTACCGCCGGGAACGCCAGGCTTTGCGTCAATGCTGGTCACGACGCCGACCGTCGTCTGGCCATTACCGTTAGCGTAAAGTCTGTCAAGCTTGACGAACGAAGTTTCTTCGAGCTTGGACTGGGCGTCTACGACAAGACGGACGACTGCGGGGAGGGCGATGGCATAAGACCGTGAGTTAATGAGAATGATGTTGTATCTTTGGGCGTCCAATTTCTTGCTGAGCTCTTTGGCGACCTGGAATCCGGCGAATCCACCGCCTACGATAACAATGTTCTGTTCTGCCTTGCCGGTCATTTTCCCTGGTAGTGAGAGATGTATAGGGCTGAGGAACTGCGGGCAACGTTAATGACTAGCGACATCGTGCTGCTAGAACAAGTTTCTTTTATACTGCTTCGCTTCGGTGATTTGCTTTGAGAATCATGACCTGAAAAGCGAAGCGAGTCCAAACAAGGCAGTTATGAGTCAGCCTAATGATAAAGATTTCCTTTTCTGGGGTTATGGCTGACTTCATTCTCCAGCATTTTCGGTGATTTCACCAGGACCCCTAACGTTCCTCGAAGTATAGCCATGGCAAGTACGTTCAGCTGCGTAAGAATTCTCGAAGTCTCCTCCTCCTCGGATCACTGTGGCATGAGTCAGACTAGTCAACTAGTCATGTTCCATAGTAGGCTTGATCGATCATGCATGGTAATGCGTTGTAAAATTATTAGTCGGGGTCCTGCCAGGGCTAAGGCCCAATACTGCCATCGATCATCGCTTTACTTACGTTCGCAACTTCCCTCTCCGTCCTTTCCCAGAGAGCGCGATTTGAGGGGTACTGTGATCGGAAGCGCGTTCCTGTGCCAACAATCTACACCCGAAATGCGCAGGTCGGGAAAGCAACGCAAGGCTGAACTACAGCATAAACGTGCAGTTAAGCGCGGTGACGCACCTCCACCTGACAAACAACCCCGCAGGAAGACCCTCAGAAGACCTCCAAAGCTTGGTCATACTCTTGATACGAGGCAAGCAGCCGATGATGCATCCAAAGCCGCCAGGAAGCTTCAGTCACAATTCGTGAAGCTCGATCATGACTTCCTGGAGACTACGAAGCACTTGGCTGCCACCTTACCCTTGCCCAGGCCTATCTCTGCTGACGCATCCCTCCTTGATATACATGCACTCTGTCAACCAGGCAGCGATCTCGGGATCGACCAGCTCAGTGTCCCAAAGAGACCCAAGTGGAAGTACACCATGTCAAAAGACGAAGTGGATGCCAACGAGGAAGGCCATTTTCGTAGATGGATCACTCAGACAGATGCTATCGTGGAACGTTGGCATCGTCAGGGCAATCACCCAGTGACATCGGATACTGATCCAGGGTCGACTGGCGAACATGTCGTTGATACCATGTCTCCTGGAAAAATGCCACGTCCTCCGACCTATTTTGAACGTAATCTCGAGGTTTGGAGACAGCTGTGAATACTAAATTTCCATCATCTGGTTTCGGGCTTACAAGTTAGTGCGCAGCTGGCGAGTAACGGAAATATCTCAAATCCTTCTTTGTCTTCTGGACTCCAGATGTCCACCACTCCACTTTCCACCTTCCCTCGAGTCTTATTTAGCTACTCGGAAGGCGAAACTTATTCTCGTTCTCACAAAAGTCGATATTGCAGGTCCAGAACGAGCTGAGGCATGGACTGCATATCTTCAGAAGCGGCACCCAGGACTACCCATCGTACAGGTCGAGGCATACCAGCAGAAATTGGCCGAGCAAGGCCGTCCAGTCTATGAATCGCATCTCCCCCTTCCTTTCAGAGAACGCTTGGTTAACGCCATGCGGCAAGTGCACGAAGAAATGCTAATTCCTCCCGAGCGAGTGCGCTTGGACGAGGCTAAACTAAAACGCTGGAGTCCTCCAGCCAAGCGCGAAATCGATTGGGATGGGGTGCTGCATGCCCACGGCAAGAAAGTAGGGAGTGTCGTCGGAGGTGCTGCTGCGCCACAGGGGAAGGGCAAAGAAGAGAATACCGATGATGCCCAAGAACCAGAGCAGCAAAGTAGCGACAAAGAGGGGCAATCAGAATGGCAGGAGCCAGAGTTTCTGACTGTCGGTTTGATTGGTAAAGGATTCATGTGCTTTCACGCGTTTGGAAATCTGACGGCCTACCCTAGGTCAACCGAACGTCGGAAAGTCATCCCTTCTTAATGCGCTGTTCGGGACCCATAAAGTTCGAGCGTCACGAACCCCCGGTAAGGTAATTGCATAGTCCTAATGGATAAAATACAAAACCTTGAATCGCCCCTTACTTGATCAGACGAAACATTTTCAAACACTCTTCTGGACCCACGATGTCCGTCTCGTTGATTGCCCTGGGCTCGTAATGCCCGCATTCACGCCAATGGACACTCAAGTCCTCTGCGGAATCTTACCCATATCACGTGTCTCTGCTATCCCATTTTGTATCCACCAGATTGCACAACTTCTCCCACTTGAAACTATCCTCGATCTCACATACCCTTCAACGAACACCGCACCCGTTGAGGACAGGCGCACGTGGCGCGATGGTAAACAGTCTATAGCGAAGAACACTGATGTACGTTGGACAGCAACGGATATCATGACCGCATATGCGAATAAGAAAGGCTGGGTTACCGCAAAAGCGGGGCGGCCAGATATCCATCGCGCAGGAAACGCCAGTGAGTATTCTTCGAATGCATTGTATTTATTTCTAAATTTTTTATGGTTAGTCCTGAGGTTCGTTGCGGAGGGGAAAATAGCGTGGGCATTCTGGCCTCCAGAAACCGACTTGACGACTGTCGGATGCAACGAGGGCAACGGAATATGGGTCATGCGCGGTGCAGAGCAACACAGTCAAGATCTCGACGAAGGCGATGATGATGAATCTGGTGATGAAATAGATGTTGAAGAGATCGAAAGTTCTGATGATGAAAGTGAACGAGAAAGCGAAGAAGAAGAAACTCAGGTTGACGAAGATGCTGATTCCCAGAATGCAGATGTCAAGTCTACCACCTTTAGCCGCTTCAGTGTTCTTGCGATAGATGACTGAGGCAAGTCTTTAATATTGTATGTTGGAATGCCCTGGGCTATCCGAGTCCCGCCTTTGAGTCCATTGAAGCATCCCGAAAATAGAAACAGCCCACATCCTGCACGCTGTGGGGCGTTTTCAACAACAGCAACATCATGCATATGCGTTTGGGCGACTGCGCGAGTTATCATCCATACTAGAAGGAACGACTGTGTTCCTTCCAAGTATCTGGCCTAGGGGAGCCTACTCATGTGGTCCTCAATACCGAAACAGGAAGCATCCCGGAGCTGCAGACATTAACCTTGCTGTGGTAGCCCCTTAGGTAGATTTTGAAGAGGTCCTGTAGTAATTGGCATCAGAAAACCGAGGATGCTAGATGAACCTTTCACTGCAACTCATACTTATATCGTCACAAATACGTTGTCGGATGGCTACCTACTAGTTTCCGGCCCGAGTGTATACGTTATAACACAAGTGCGGTATCACTATCACTGGTATAGGTCATCAGCACCATGCTCCCCTCATGGCTGAACACAAAATCTAGTAATTCGCGGCGTAATCAACTAGATGATATATCAAAAGACTCCCATGCGACACTAGAACCAACTGGAGTTTCATTGCATTCGGCAGCTCGCATCACAGACGATGATTACGACGATGGCCATGAACACATTTTTAATGACCCCAGCACTTCTGCTGCCCCGATTGCACAGGACACGCTCG
Organism: Rhizopogon parksii; assembly: GCA_002994865.1. Classification (NCBI taxonomy): domain Eukaryota; kingdom Fungi; phylum Basidiomycota; class Agaricomycetes; order Boletales; family Rhizopogonaceae; genus Rhizopogon; species Rhizopogon parksii. The sequence continues at coordinate 13,675 of PVXU01008332.1, read as the reverse complement.
AAACAAATCCATTTTCTACATTTGGCGACGTGAGGTCGCTGGAATCTTCAACTGAGCCTCCGTCAGTAGGAAGGTTTCTGTCGCCGCATGATGATATTCTCGCCGACCTCCAGGGACACTTGTCCTCGAGTGCTCCTCCAGAGCAGCAATATCTGCGGCCAGATGCTCCCCTAGGATCGTCCCTCAATCTTGGCTCAGCTGTTGAGACCTCATTGTTCACCGCTGAGTCTCTACCCAGTCATGAACCAGCCAAGGAGATCATGTACGATCCGTCCACCGGCCAGAGATTACATGACTATGTACCAATGCCTGCGCGATCATGCGCTGATGAGGAGCTATGGTCCCATCTATCACATATTCTAGAGCTCCAGAGCGAAATTGCAAAGATGCACGTCGATATGGAAAATGTTGGCTTGCGGGATGCGCGAGGATCCGGAAACCCTGAGCGCGGAGTAAAAGCAGACACTGCAAGGAGGAATGAAACACTCGGAGAAGAAGAAAATGATGATGAGACTGACGAGACTGAAGGAGACGAATCGGATGGCGACGACGAGGTGTTTGGGAAGAGGAGACGAGAAGAGGAATTCACAAAGCTAGCGGAGCGGTTTGCGAAGAGGAAGGTTGCCATAGACTCCGTCATGGATAAGGTATATCGTTTTGCACTCCACTGCGCATCTCTGACCTTGCTTAACTATCGCCCAGTTGGACAACCTTTCGAGCGCACTCAAGACCTTCCATGCGCTACCTACTCCACAACTCGATCTCGCATCTTCTCGCACCAGCATAATGTCTTCCAATGCTTTACCGACCACCGATCGCGGTACTGGTGTCACCCCTGTGGTCACCTCCACGGCGTCAACTCCCCCTCGTCTGTCACTAAAACCATTAGTGACGACAATTATAGATGATTTGCAACGAGTTCAAGATAGCCCATCGGAGATGCATCCTTCACAGTCCATCATTGCCCGCGATTTTGAGAAGATATAACTTTCATACTTAGCTAGAGATATTGTTTGAGAGCGCATAGGAGATACTGTATCGCGTCCATATACTTAACAACTGGCTACCAGCTCTATAATACAAAGCACGTATGACGCTCGCATGGGCGTCTACACATTCCAGTCATACAGGTTTACAAGCGTCGTGTGAGGCTGTTCAAGTAGGACTTGTGTATGTGTGGTGGCGAGAATCTTAGAAGTCGATGCAGCGATGGTATTGAAGGTCTTATTAATTTAGATCACAAATAGATAACTTTACAGCACAAAAACATGAGCATTACATACATGGAGAAAGCGATGTTTCTCCCCAAAACAGAGGCCAAGTACCCAGACACCGATAGAATGATCAATGCGCCCCCTCACATCATCAGTTTAACCTCCGAGGAGAGCCAGGGCAGCCCGAAGCTCTTTTCTCGCTTGCTCAGCGTCTTCGTAATCAAGCGAGGAAATAGCAAAGCGGCAGTGTTTCTGCGCTTTGGCAATGATGTTGGGCGTAAGCTCGAAATCTTTCCGTAGGGAAGGGGCAGCGACTGGAGCAGGAGGGGAAGAAGGTGCAAATATCGCAGATGGTCGCGGCGGAGAAACAGAGAACATGGGTTGAGGCACTGGACTTGATGGTACAAATCCGGGCGGGAGTTCCGTGTGTGCTTGAGACGATACTGAAGGACCACGATGATGGGCTTGCGGTGGCGAGCGCTTTGGCGGAGAGGATGAGGGAAGGAAGACAGGGTGGGGAGGAATGGGAGGCACATGAGCCGGGGAGTATATAGCGTGCTCTTCCTTGGGTGGAGACGATGACACGCTCTGTAAAAGTTCACCAGTAGATGGGGAGAACGGAACATGGCTAGGTAAGGTTCCGTTCAGGACTGGATCTCGGACTGGCTCTTCATCGGCAGTCGCGCCCTCCATGTCAGTGCTAACCCAGGCTTGACGAAGTTTACTGCTGCCTCTGCCATCGAGAGGGGTTTCATGCCAATTGTTTTCCTGATCCAAACTGACACTACTGCTATCTCGCGCAAAATCGAGTCCCGGAGTTGCTGTCGTACTCCACTTTCCAGGGCTCAACATCTCATCATCATGGCGAGGCGAATGCAAACGATTTGCACGAGCGATATCGTCAGGACTCATCCGGGGGGATTGAGTCTGCCGCTTAGGCGACGTTCGAGACGATAATTCAGATTGACCCGTCGGTGGAGGGGAAGTCCGGGAACCTTCAGCTTCCGGAGATAACTCAAGAGTGCCGGAAGTAACAGGGAGGGGTTCTTGGTCGAATTGCGACCCAGCAGGACCTGGTGTGGGATTCCTTCCCTCGCGATATGCTTTTGCAATATCAGCTGCTTTCCACTTGGCATACTTGATCTTGCCGTCTACCTGCGTGTCCGTCAGATAAGGGTTGTCCTAGCACACGTCTCCACGACAGCTTACATTCTCAGAGATATCTGCCTTTGGGAAAACATTCAAGACCTCGAAGAAATTTGCTGCAGCGAGAAACTTTTTAGCAGTTGATCTGGTTCATTGTGAGTTAATCTATCGGAAATTAACATAATGATAGTCGGGTACCTTGTTGCGTGACCTTCGCGATCTTCATCATCGGCCATGCGGAAGACCCTGAGGGCAAAGTTCTCGACGTATGCTGCGCTTGCAGCTTCGATGTCTATAGCGTCATTGGGACCAATCTGAGCTTTCAGGCACTCAAGCGCGTTCAGCAGATTTAGGAGCAGCGTGCGGGATGCATTGTCTTTTGCTTTCAATTTGATACCAAGCTGGGCTGCATGGTAGGCGCCTACATACTTCCGTGAGCTAGGTGATGCACTGGGACGTTATGATTACTCTTACACCAATATGCCACGACCGGCTCGCTATTGACCAGTTCTTCAGCGCGTTGGAGGTACGGTGCTATAGACTTGAGACCTGCCGATACTGCTGGCAGTCCAAGAGACATGATGGTTAATAATCAACTTTGGGAGTAGAAAGGTTGAAGCTGAAGTTGTGCCAAATGCTGCGCGGTGGTTTGCAGGTTTTTATACCGGGAGCGGATGCCTAACGGCGCCAAACTGTGGAAGGGAGGTTAGGCCTCGCGCGTGCAACGAGGACGAAAGATAAAGCTGAGCCGGCGCCGTTGCACCAAGTTGATATAATTGATTATTGTCACAAAAGGCAAAAATCGCAAGCAGAGTCGGGAACACTTGTTTGGAAGCGACTGACGTCAGTTGCCAGGACCGTGACTTACCCTTGTTTGGCGTGATGAGCGCCTGTGGTGACAGAGCTTCGCTGTGCTTCACCTCATCCTTTTCAGACAAAACGGAGCTTGTTGGCACCCAACACGTTGCATACGAACCCAGTCCGGATTTCTTTCTATTATTCACTATCGGCAGCGCAGCTTTTGACCACAGCATGCGGAGCATCTATATTCAATCCTCACAAGCACCATGTACCATGGTTTCCGTTGGAGCTGTACATGATCATTTCCGACGATAGGCCTCGAGGCCATGGCGCCAATACTACATCAATGATTTCTACAAGCAATTGGGTGCTGAGTTCGCGGCGGTGTGAACCTAACCTTTTCTCAATAGAACGCCGCTTTTCGCGGATCTGGAACACGACTACTCGTAGTAGGCACGGATAGCTCGTAAGGCAAGGAGGATGCCTCATGACCCTAGCCCAAGACTCCAGAACTCCGCACGTTGCTGACATACTACACTGTCCTGCAAATGCTTATCTCTGGCGACCATGTCAACCCGGTATATCCAGGTGGACTCGGAAGCGTGCATTCTGTATGGATTTTATTTTGTTACTTCTTACGCGTTGTTTAGAGCATTCTGCTCACCGCTTCATTTATAGCAGCTTTCATCCAGACTCAAGTCATGGCTGCTTGCGTCCGAAGGAAGATCGTTTGATATCCCACGTCAAATAAAATTCTGATTGGTGTGTTCAATGTGAGCCTGTCATGAGTGGTCTTCTCCTAGCAGAAGTTAGGAATCCACGGTAGAGTTTCATTTGTACGGCAAGGCAAGCCTGGGGAATCCCGCTATCGAGGTGGTCAATGGTATAGTTCTTGCGCCTGGGGAAGCTCAGATTATCGGTGTCAGATTTGCTCCAACACCCCGCAAAGTCCTTTCGGAGCTAGCAATATTGTCAGAAGCGCAGGAGGCCTAAATAACAGCCCGACATTAATTCCGCACCTCCACAGCGCAGGACAGAAATTAGGCCATTGCTTGCAAACTCAACCCAGACTGAAACCCAACCGTGCCTCGCATCTATTGATATCATTACGCAAGACGGAGAGCAGCGAAGGTTTTTGCACCGATCTTGAGCCCATTGCGCTTGAGAAGGCCAAGTCTGGAAGTGGATATCATATTTGAGATTGGTGATAGTCAAGATTCACATCAAGATATGCTCCACGAACGCTGTACCACTTCTACTTTCGCACGGGAAAGTCAACGGTTGTTGGATTTAGTGCATATTGCAGAAGGATAGTAAATGTACGTTTTAAAATATTCAGTACTCAACTTGTCTATCTATCGGACGTCACGGTGATGATGACTGGGCCGAAGTACACGAGAGCATTCACGTCTTTCCGTTCACGATGCTCCTTCCTCCAGGATGGTTGCGGCATTGGAAAGGGGGCTCTGAGTATCCACTCTGGAGTGGCCGTTAAGTACGTCGCTGTGGGGTAAGTGGTCGGGTTTCAGTTATATATGTCACCCATCACCTGATAAGTTGATCAACGAGATTTAAGTGGAGTCAAGGGATACGATCAAAACAATGCAAAGCCCACTTCTATTGTGACTGTGAAGTATGACCACGCCTAGATGTTATCTCCATGCCTTTGACAAACCGCCGTATCGATTGGTCGCAGAAGTCGCTATGAGTGGCCCAGGAAAATTTAAGGTTTCGGCTCGTATCCACCGATTCAACTTGATTGCCAGTCAAACCATGCAACGGTAGCAAGAACTTGGTAAATAATACCAGAAGCTTACGGAAATTGTACCAAGATCGCACGCTGTGACTCCGTTCCGTATCTTAGGAAGGGATCGACGGAGTCTCTGGACACCTAGATGCACTTCGCCAGAGGTTACGCGGTGACTTTGAGTATGATATAATTTCGATTCTTGCACGTCATCGAGGGTCCCGTTCATTCACAGTGAGTCAACACTAACCCCCACAATCCGAAGCACCCCTAAGTTCTTTTTTTGCGCGCGGCAGTAAAATCCAGGCACGAGATGGATGATCGTTATCACGGACGCAACGCATCTAGTAAGCCACAAACGACATTGGCGTTGTTTCATGATAGTGACATGCCCAAATGAATGTGATTGTTTGTGATTTGTGGGGTTACATGTGGAAGGCGTGATGGTGTGGTAAATTTGGAAGACCCGCCAGGTAGCAATATCTCCAAGAAGTGATAAATTGGCGTGAATGTGCTAATACATGTCAATAATGAGGGCTGTTGAGCGATACATGATAAGATTATAGACAATAGCACTAGAAGGTCAACTCAACAAGAAACAGTGCACCGTCTTGACACTCCCGAGCTAATACATCTCCAAGCTCATACCATCGTTGATCTCATAATCTGAGAGTGTGATGTGGTCCTTGTAAATCGTATACCTAACGAGAAGAAAAGTATCATGAGCACCTGAGTCCGAAAACACATGTGATGTTTGTTGGCGCAGTTCGGTTTCAAGAGTAGCACCACAGGAATGAGAAAGAAGCCGGATGCTCACCACTTCTTAAGTTGAATCTTCCTATAATCTGTGCCGGTTTGAGCGGCAATGAGTTTCTTCAAGTCACCCACAGTATCCTCCGGGCTGCACTTGACTCGGACTAGTAGATCGATCGAGTGAGGATTCGCATCAGAGGATGATGTGTGAACTCACCTTTCCGACCGAGACGATCGTTTGCAATAACCTGCGGTTAAGTAAGTATTTCTGATTCTCGTAGCAACTGCACAACTAGACCGACCTCGATCAAAGGCATGATGAATGATTAATGAGAGATGACTTCAAGTTGTCACAGATTACGTGACAATAAGCCGTACGTCACGCGTAACAAGCGCGTGACGTACGCGTGATCGCGACTCATTTTACGACCTTCATGGCCGTGCCAGCCCGGACAGGAACAGCGACGCCAGGAGTCTACAGACAATATGGCCAACAACCGCCTGTACAGCGCGTAGGGCCAAATGTTACAGATGACTACGAAAGTGAGTTATTTGCTTGCATGAAGATTGCGCCGATTTACCTTTCTCTTCAGGATGGTATACTGAGGCGACCTCCAGCAATCGGATGGTCTTGTCAATACGCTCCGGTATACACTCAGAAATCGCGTGGGCACTGGATAGGTTGTACCGGCTATGTGCAAATGATCAATTCATCTTGAAAACCATTCCTGGTCTGACAGATGCCCTGTTTGAATGGCCAGAATGGTATGCGACAGAAGGATACCTAGTGGCAGAGAAGTATCGACTATTTGCTATGCCAGATACCGAAGACAGAAAACGACGGCACGCTCTAGAGTCTATATTCATCCTCCGCAATTCGGCCACGAATGAACCCAATGCATACGAGCTGGCTCATCATCCCCGAACGCTCCCCTTGCTCTTCGACGCCCTCAGTAACCTCATTCCAGACACAGACATGAATGCTGAATTTGTTCTCAATGCTATGGAACTTCTGCAGGCCATATCCGCGGGCGTTGTTCTACGTGGTTTCACGTCAAAACTGAAAGACCCCCTCCCGACTCTGCTACAAATTGCAGGTCACTCGTCGAATCGCTCCCTTATCATCACATCATTGAGCCTTCTGGCTCAGTTATTTTCTAACACACAAAACATAATCCGCCTGGACAAAGACTCGCCAGCGCTTGCCGCCTCCCTCCGTTACTTGCCATTATTTGTCGACCGACTGTTGGTAGATGCTTCATTAAACTACCTATATGCCCATCTTTCACACTCGCCGATGGCAAAGGCTTTCCTGCATCATCCCCTCATGCCAAGCACCCTTCGTGTGCTTGTTAGCTTCCTTCTATCTGAGCAAGTAGAAGAGACCGTGAATCTGGATATTAGTGCCGATACTCACGCCATCCCAGCAACGTCAGTCGTGACACCCATCCACGACCTTACTAAAGAGGAGCTTGAGACTCTGATTCCCATGCCGGAACCGCAGCGCTGTTACGAGTGGTGAGTACGCGTTACACAGGCTACATTATATAAAAATATATTCATTACTTGTAGGATGAAAATCATGTTTGTTGCTACACCAGAAGGAGAGCTTACTCAAGTCGATTTCTGGAATCTCTACAAAGATGCCTTCACACCCTTCGCGGATCACCATCCCGTCCTTGTTGCATCAGACGTGATCAAAAACGTCAACGTTGTTTTTCCTCAGGCTCAGGCGATGGTCCTTCCTGGGCCGCCGCAGCGTTTCATCGTGCGTGGGGTAGATAGGCGCAAAGACATACAAGTTGCTCCTCGCTTCAAGTGCTTGTGGGACCGCTCCCAATGCTCTGCTGCGCCATTCGAGACCCCCAGAGACTTGTACGAGCACGTTCTTGAACATTTGGAGTCGTCCGAGAATCCCGAGCCTCCGTGTCTGTGGGCTACATGCCCGTTGCCACCCACACCAAAGCAACAACTGAGACCTCATATCCTCACTCACCTTTCAAGCTCTCAACCACCCGCAAAACATCCTACCCAGGACGATATGATTACCGTCACCTCCGACGGCGAATCTTACCCCTTCGTAAACCCTACAACGCGGCCACCTCCTCCCCCACGGCATACGAGCATCTCCTACACCAGGCCCGTTGCCGATCCGCCCTCAGCAGCACTTACTGCACTACTCATCATCCGCATCCTCTTCCGTTCGTCGTTCGTCGCCACCACAGATACTGCCCCCCGTGCGGATGGCGACCACTTCGGATTTCCTGGTGTTGTGGAAGATGACGAGGGTGATGATGTGGTTGAGGACATTGGGGGTGAGCTGGAAGGTGAGCGGAGGGGGCGACGGGCATTTGTAGGTGTTCGGAGAATGATGGAGGACGTGAGGATGAAAGATGAGACTTTGATGAGTTGGATAGTGGAGATGGTCAATGCGGCGTATGATGGACTGCCTAGGTCATAGCTTGGTATACATGGGCAAGAAATTTCCCTGTCAGGCCGTTGCCGTTTTGTACAAAAATATCATGCGTTCAGCGCTCAGCGCTCAACATTGGTTTAGGCCACCATCGTTTCCCCCCGCGACTCTTTGTCCTTCCATTATTGATATCGTACAGGTGATTCATGAATACACCACACAGCTCTTGGACCGTAAGCTCGAGATATGTAACTGTTATCAGTAAACTATTTCAGGTAAGACATCTTCGGCGAAACAGAGTCCATACTCTACCGCACTCATTCTTAACATCATGTACAGGGTCTCAGTCCCGTACAAATTTCTCCTGGACGCGATGAACAGCACTTCTGGCAAGAACTGCTCTCCCTGGAGCCCGACCGTGCCTTTCTAACGCGTCTTCTAACCACCCTTCCCAAGGACGAGTGCCTCAGTACACACAAGGTCTGTCGTCCACAACATCCTTCCTCCAATGTTGGTATCGTCCTGACAGGCTATCTCCGCCAGTAGCTACTGTTCCATGTCCTCTTCACAGTTTGCCTCTCATTCGCCGCCGACCGCAAGGGAAAAGACACCCGCACGCATGCTGTTGACACCCTCTCCATCATGCTTCGCACAGTGCTTGCCAAGAACCTAGCAGGCTGGGAGGTGATGGAGATTTTTGCCGTCGAAGTGAATGACGCAGACAGGGTGTTCATGGTACGGTCAATGTGGCCGGTCTCTACAGTCGACTCACTGGCGTATATATAGGAATTTGTAGGGATGATTGCGGATGTGCTTGGAGATGAGACGGCTCCCAGTGCGCACTGAAACA